>SRPP01000041.1:0-89086 GCA_018360055.1 Claviceps monticola
GCTGTTAGGGCTACAGCAGGTTATACAGCCAAATCATAACAGAAGTGGGCGGACGTGGTCCGTGCACCGTTGCCGAGAAAATTGTGTAAAGGAGAGAGTTGTGACGTAAAGCGAAGCTTTACATTTACGTCAAGTTCAGGGTAGGGGTTTGGGGGGGGGGGGGAGAAATCCGACGACACATGCTTTCGTGTAAGATGCAACTTCTGCAAAGACAGAGGAGGAAAAATCCGAGAACATATGCTTACGTACGATGCAACTTTCCACGACGAGCGTAGCGAGCACAAAGACTTCTCACCTGGGCTGTCTTATGTGGCTGTCTCGCGCGTCAAGACGCTGGACGGAATCATGTTTGATGCTCCTTTCGATCATCAGTCCATTTGTGGCAGGGTCACACCAGAGAGGGATCCCCGTCGATTGGATGCCGTACGGCGCCAGGCTTATCATCTACCGGCGGATGTAGATGAGGTTGATTAGTTGGACTTTCTGAGCCGTGGGTGGCCTCATCTGGGATGGCACCTTAGACGACTCGTGGCATAGTACACTGCAGCCATATTGTCCGTAATGGGAGGATCTTTGACTCGATGGTTACATTTCTGTAACGTCTATAACGATTGGTGCGGGAGACATGTGTTTCATGTGTTGTGTATATTTAGTGTAATTAAAATTGATTGAGCTGGTAAACGGAGCGAAGTCCATTGTCTTGGCGAGAGATATGTGATTGATAGTAACAGAGTTTGTGACGATGCGAGCGCAGCGAGGACAGCCCGCGGCAGCGCCCCCGGAGGATCGCCGAAGGCAAGGAGGGAAGAAGTCTGAGCAGTGGAAGGGTAGGTGACAGGAGGTAGGTGCCCGTACGGAGAGACACCTCCAGTTTTGCCTACGTATGTACATACATACCTATCTTTTGGCGCCATGTATGTATTGCGACCGTCAGTGCGCTCACGTGAATCCTCGGCACCAGGACCCTTCAGCTTTACTACCTAAAGTCCCTTCGGACTTCCCATTTTAACATATATACTGCATTGGCGCAGTGAAACGAGCGTCACGTAATACCACGTCGCACCTCTTCCGAACACCCAACACGTATAATTCGAACATCGATAGGACGTCAATCAAAGAACACGGCAATTTACAATGCAAAGGAAGTGGCAGCCCATGGCCGACAGGCATTTCATTCCAACGGCGCTAGGTAGATCAAATGCAGAATGCAAAGACATTTCGCCATCGTGGCCGACTCTGTAGACAAAGAATCAGTGCAGAAGGCACATAGCTTCAGCACCGAAAGTATTTTTTCTCAACCCAGCGCTCCTCTTGGTCCTGAAGAATATTGCACACTACCACTGTTATTTCTGGAAACACGGTTGTAAGTCTATGAAGGCCGACACGTCCCGCAGAATATGTAGCTAGCACAATTTTGCTTAAAGACACGCCATGATCAACGAGTACCTGCACTGCCATCAGTGCAGCTCCCCCGCTAGCCATTTGAGTATCAAGCAGTAGAACACTCTCGTGCGTGTGTATATCATCTGGTAGCCGTAAGTAATGGAGCTCCGGCTCGCCTGTCGAAGAATCAGAATGAATGAGCAGTCGCCCAGTACGACAGTCTGGGATGGTTTTTCGCAGAGCAGGTTCGAACGCAGAGCCACCGCGAAGTACAATGACCGCGCTCACTTCGCCTTTGGGCTTCAACCCTCGATACTGATATCCCTGTGGAGTTTCGATCGTCGAAGAAGTAAATTGAACATTGTTCAAAGCCCTAAATGTGTCGTTAAAACCCCTGTGTGTCATTGTCACTGTGAAATCGTCAGGAGACGTACTGTTCAATTACCAATGCTGCTAAGCGATCAAAGTAGAAGATAAAGTCTTCCGCTGATGTGTCAACATCTTGCAACATGGTATTCATGAATTTCAATTGTGGAGTATTGTCGAGTGTGACCACTGTTTCTGAAAGAGGCTGACCCTTGCAAGTAGCCTCCAATCTCAGCAGGGCCTCGCGATGATGAATCGACTTCTCGGCAAGTTTTCTCTCGATAAATTGCACCATCATGTCTGCGTCCACATATCAGAACCTGCTTGATTGGACGGAGGGAGTAAAAACCCTTACCGAGGGCGACTCGATTTTCGATGCCACGGGGAACGATTAAATCAGCCAATTTACGTTGAGGTTCCACAAACTGTTTTCCTGAATTAAACTCTGCGTCTTCATCCGGCAAGAAAGGCGTTGTATCGTTCTACCTTCTCTAAGTTGGGCTTTACGAACGCAAACCACTGTTTGATGCAACCCTCAACGTCTCTACCCCTTTGCGCAACGTCACGAAGAACTTCGATTGCTATCAGCAATAGTGTACCAGTCACTTAGGTTGATGAAGAGTCACATACTTCGTCTTGACAGACAGGTATCACCATCAGCTTCGCAGTAGATCTGTTGTAAACGATTAGCCACTGTCTCGATATGAACAGGCCTCGGAGATACCGACACCCATGTCTATCAATTCAAGGACGCGAGGGTCGTATAAAGCAAAGATTCCCTCAAGAATGAGTACATGCGGCGAGTAGATTGTGGTGCTGTGTTGTAGTCTTTGATGTTTGTGAAACGAATAAACGGGTATTTCTGCTCGTTTTCTTCAGACTTGTGTTAGCAAATCCCTCTATATCACTGAACAAGTCGAGCAGTTAATTGTGATTTACCCGGCTTTCAAATCTCGCAATCGAGTAACCAGTGTGTCAAAGTCCATGGCCTAGATATTTTAGAGGTTGCTTCGCAGCCCCTGTGGAAGACTAGGAGTTTCAAGGCCACTCACGTCTGGTGAATCAAAGTCGTGTTCATTGGCGAAGGCTAGTTTTGACTGTTCCGGAGTCAAAGGCTTGTAAAACGAGTCCTAGTTGACGACTTAGCCAGAACTCGCGATCTCAAGACACCACACAGAGCCCATCCTCGGCTTGTTACCCACTCACCATAGAAAGGATCACAACCCAGGGCAGATTCAGCCTTTTAACGATGGCCTGAGACAGCGTAGATTTGCCTGACCCTGAGCTTCCGGCCACGGCGATGATGCTTACATCTGCCCAGGGTGGTGAATAGTATGCCCGTTTCTGGACGGTCACATGGCTTTCGAGCCCTGACATAATTCCAAGAGAGCACCAGTCAGTGCCTACGACAGCAGCTTCTGAAGTAGCCCTCGAATGATGAGGGCCGATCCGAGAGCAGCGTGTTTCCTTAATCGACAGTCTGCGAAGGGACGATGGGCGAGACAGTTTCGATGTTTGCGTTCCAGAATCTCCTACACCGGTGAAAGCATGTGGAAGTACTAACTCACAGCTGGAGCGCGCCAACAGCCAGGCTTCTCTCGTCTTGGCAGCGCGACGAAGCTCAGCGTCGGGTCTAATGGGCTGGGTATGTATCCCTATTCTGCGCCGTAACTTTTTATCGCCGTAAGAGTGGGGCGATGATACTCGTAGCCGTACGGAGTACATATAAGTACTTTTGATACGGTCACTGCCCCTATCCCACACCCCCTCGCGTACTTCGCCTCTTAATTGACGGACAGCTCACCGCAGCGTACGTCAAAACTGGCTGTGATCATGGCGCTCGAAGACGCTCTGTGTCTACGGGCGTTCGTCGAAGTAGTCACCGGCTTAACTATCGACTGTCCGTTTTGGATCGTGATAATTTAAGGGCAGCAAAAGCAGATACTGCTGTTCAAATGCAAGTGCACGAGACCGCAAGTTTGATAGGCGATCGTTCTTAGGCACGAAAGGAAGTTTTCGCGTCAATATTGTGTCTGTGTGTTGCTTTTGATGCCCTACGTGGTGTTTCTGTGCGTAGATGCAAGCTAATCAGAAGCATGCCAAGCAAGCTTAGTGCCTTTAAACTCGGTGTTGCGATCATAATAATTCAGGTACTCCGATGGTGAAGCAATAAATTGCAGTTTCGTGACGTTATCCGAAGACAATGATGCACGTAGGTACCTAATGTATATGCTGGTGGGTTTTTTGGGGGGGGGGGGGGGACCTTCATGAGCACCTCAGCAACTGCCTAATCACCACCCCAATTTGAATAGCCAAACCGGCCCAAGACAGCTTCTTTTCAGCGCTCCAATTTCCATACATTGTACCTATGATCCAAGCTTGAGCCTCATCTCTGATCGGATGATGGACGACGATAAAGGTAATATGGTGACGCCGTTGGGCGAAGGGGCGCGCTTCGCTTATTGCGGATTCAACGAGAGCCAATCATTTCGCTAAGCTTTTCATGACTAAGCCATAGAGATCTGAGAGGCTTCGATGGGGTTAGCTACAACATGATTGGCTGCACTACACACGCACGATAGGATACCCCAAGTGCAAGTGGTTAACTACCTCGCTAACTACATCATCCACATACATACTACTCCGTAGCTACATATTAGATTATCGGTGGTCCCGTAGCAACTCAGTAGGTACTCCGTTACATACTGCAGTACCCACCTCATACACACCTCCTGTTCGCGAACGAGGACGTAGCACTGCACGCGAGCCTCATACACAACACAAAGTGACGAGAGAGGACTTGCCAGCGGCTTCCATTCGATACTCATCATTGGCTTGTACCAGCGAATTCATCTAGACAAATAGGTGTTGTCCTGTAGGTGAGTTCGGGTGTCCCTCCCTGGTCTGGCCACTTTGCTTTGGGGACACAGCACCACACTATTTCGTGGATGGATGTTCCTTTCACTTTGGAGCAAGCCCGTCGAATCCCTAACCCGATGCCGCAACAAGATTTGATTACCAGTTCCGGACTGCATACGGAGCTTCCAGCCCACTGTCGACTTGCTTCCAATCCATCCGTCCAAAAGCAACGGCCCAACACGGCATAACCGACGACAGTGCGAAAGACACTTGATCAGCGAAATATCGTCATGGCGCAAGCAGCAGGCTCCTATAACAATCCCCTGAAGAAGTTCAAGTAGGTATAACCTGTCTTGTGGCTGGATTAATCTAACTCTTGCTGTCGCAGGCTGGTCTTCTTGGGGGAACAAAGCGGTGAGATGAATTGCGCCTTAAGTATTTCCATCCTTGCTCAGCTAACAACTTCTCAGTGGGAAAAACATCACTTATTACGCGATTCATGTACGATTCGTTCGATAATATGTATCAGGCCACCATCGGCATTGATTTTTTGTCCAAGGTGTGTGCAATGCGTGAATCATTGAATTAGTGGGCTTTTTGCGCGTTGCTCATGAGAGGTAGACCATGTATCTTGAGGACCGAACAGTACGATTACAATTATGGGATACGGCCGGCCAAGAGCGATTTCGAAGCTTAATACCTTCTTATATTCGAGATTCAAGCGTCGCTGTCGTTGTATACGATGTTTCCAGTATGGCATGATCTCTATTCCTACAGACTTGCCCTGCATAGTTCTTGAACTCATACTTGGTAGATGCCAAGTCATTTCAGAATACGAAAAAGTGGATTGATGATGTGCGAGCTGAAAGAGGCAATGATGTCATCATTGTCTTAGTTGGCAACAAGACCGATCTAAACGAAAAGCGGGAAGTAACGACTCAACAGGGTGAAGATGAAGCAAAGAAAAATCACTTGATGTTCATGGAGACCAGTGCCAAGCTAGGACACAATGTCAAGAATCTGTTCAAACGAATAGCGCAGGCACTGCCCGGTATGGAAGGCACTGATGCCGCAGCACAAGCATCAAATCAGAGTAAGATCTCAATGCTCTCCTCCGTACACATCGCGCATTGACTAACGCGTTGTGGTGCAGTGATTGATGTCAAGACAAATACCTCACAAGCTCCGCAGGAGGGATGCTCATGTTGACATCGTATGGCTTCTATCAAGTCAGCAATTGGTCGGAAGCGTTCGTCAAGTTCCATGTAATGCTATTGACGTTTATATATAAGTGCGAGGAAAGCAATCTGCTGACCGAGCACGAGGACTGCTCCAGAGGCTTCTTTAATTCCACACCTGCTCTGTATATAAGTATTGAGTTGAATTGACGAGTACACACATAATTCTTACACGAAGTTGCTCTCCCGCTACCTAACCGAAAAAAGAGTGGAAAGCATGAGTGCACTCCGTAGGTGCATAAGTAGGTACCCTGTGAGGTAGAGGTCACGTGATGCGCCAAGCCGGAGTTTTGGCCATCACGAGTCTCCGAGTCACCCAATGACTCTCGTGACCACCTAGGCTGACCAGTGATACTTGGGCACAGCAAAGGATGGAGTCTAACAGTGGAGAATGCCTGCCCCTTGATTATTTGCCGCTAGCGATATGATCACGACGTCGAAGTTTATGCCTTTTGCCAGTCAG
Organism: Claviceps monticola; assembly: GCA_018360055.1. Lineage (NCBI taxonomy): Eukaryota > Fungi > Ascomycota > Sordariomycetes > Hypocreales > Clavicipitaceae > Claviceps > Claviceps monticola. The sequence continues at coordinate 6,310 of SRPP01000041.1, forward strand.
GCTTCTATTCAAGGTGATCCGTCTTCGCCCTTCTCATGGGATAACACTAGCACGCCTCTGATTGTGCAACTTTGCACCAATGTCTAAATTTACGAGGCTGTTCCTACGGACACCGCGACCCCAGGTAAATTTCGGCACCTTTTGTATCTCTTGCCCCTCGCGAGGTGCTAACGATGATGCAGAGTCTTTTCGGCTTGGTCGGTCTCCAGACTGGCACTGAGCTCATATCGCTAGCACTTGTGTTCAACAAGGTTACAGGAGTTTACGGCTTGCTGGCAATTTTGACGGGCTATCAACTGTCTCTTCTTCAGCTCTCGACATACGTGTACTCGATAGGGGTTCTCGGCTTCCTCGTTTATCTGATACCCAACATTCGACGACAAAGTCCCTTTGAGTGTCTGGCTCTGGCATGGCTCTATTTTCTTGACACCACGATCAATGGAGTGTATACGGCTGCGTTCGGACTCGACTGGTACTTTGCCAGCACTAGCGATGGAGAAGAAACGAAAACTTCATCTCTACCAAACATTGTCACTGAGGGTTTCGAAGGCCTGCGCCGGCAAAGCGCCAATCATGGAAAAGCCGTGCCGCAAGAGACGGCAACCAGCATGGTCTTGATTGTTGCGCTCACACTAATTCGGGTGTACTTTACGATCGTTGTCATGGCATTTGCCCGCCAGGTTTTGCAAAAGTATATGCAGCTGATGTTTTTGGAGGGACCGGAAGTAGATGAGCGCGAGGGTCCTTTCGCTATTGATCTCCCCGATGGTGACGGACGTAAAGGAAAACTTGGTCGTTTAATGGTGTCGTTTGGGCGAGGGTACTGGATGGATATGCCCGGTTTGGACGACTGGGAAAGGAACATTTCAAGAAAACCGCACAACAGTGGTGGATCCTTGGTTGGAGAGGCACGATAATGATAGCGCATATGTAATGTAATTGTGGATTTGGTGTTGGGAAAGGTGGCTGGTGCTGGGCATGCGATCATGATCTCGGCAATTGGTATAGCATAGGTCATAATTGATTGTGAGCATCGAACTTCGTAAACACCGCTGTCTCGATCTTTCGCCGCTATAGCACCGCAGAGTTTGGAGCACCAACGCTTTTGTCATAGAAGGGGCTTGTCAAACTACTGGCTTTGTACTGCTGACTTGGCCTGGTCGTACGGTCGAATACCTACGCGAACTGAAGGAAAATAATCAGAGGAATAGGCATTATGTAGTTGTGATTCAATTACCTGTCAAGTTGGGAGTGATAGATTGATTACTTAACGGGAACACGAGAGTTGAAAGCACAACCTAGGTACAATAGTTATTCTCCTTGGAGAAACAAAACTCCAGGAGGGACATCCAATGTTCACACTATTGCCGGTCAACGTCATCGGCTGCAGCAGCACATGTAGCCATCTTCCGGAACTCGGACCGGGCTGTCGGTGGCGGAACTCGGCTGCTCGGGAGTTTGTCGAGCAAGCCAGGTGGCGACATTTGCTTGCTCTGAGTCTCTGACCGTATGTTGACGAACTCAAACTCAAAGTGTTTCCGCCACCCCACGCGAATCCGGTACAGAACGTACAGAATACTTATGTACACATGTACATACCCCGTATCTCGCCATCGTCCAGTGGCCACTGACTGCCGGCCAAAGCTACGATCACGCAATCCCGACAAAAATGACCGATCTGCGGGGAATGCCAAACATCAAGACGCCATGCCAGTCTTTGCGCGCTTCGCCGAGGCCGCTGTCCAGAATGGATATGTGTTGTTATCTTACCCACGTTGACAGAGCCGTACAGTCGAAGCCACCTTGGCGGCTGTCTTAAATCTTGCCACGCCCAACTTCGCCATGCCGTTTCTCTTGCGGCAAAGCCTGGGGCTTGCCAACGACGAAATGGACGCTGCTCATCAGATTCAGATTTCCACTCCTGAAGAGGCTGGTAAGCACCGGTCAAATATCAAGCACTTGCGATGCCCGTGAGACTTGCGGCCGGGTCTGGCGACCCAATGCGTCTTGCGCTCGAAAAGTTGCCTTCTTATGCTACCTCGTCACTCATTATCATACAGACTGATCAATTGGCTAACTTCTGATAATCTGCGATCCTACAGTGGCCCGAATCGCGTACCTCTCCAGCGATGTCGTCGTATCTGTTCAGCCGTCATTGTCCATCGAATCTGGGTTCTCTCCCCATTTGAAACGATTTATCAATCGCAAAGAGCGTGGCGTGGCTGCCTCCTCGGTTAATGCCGTTCCAGTCGTAAGTAGTCATCACCAAGGTGCTTCCTGTGTCTTTTGCCACTTGCAAGTCTGTGCGCCAATGATACTGACAAGAGACAAGGTGCAATCCGTTCGCCACAATGCCGACCCTTTACTTTCCGTATATACACCAATTCGCAACGGCAAACTGGTGTCTGTCACGGCGCCTTCCACCATTCTACTACCTGCCGTCTCACACCTATACAAATTAGCCAACTATCCCGTGATACTACACATCTCGCTGGAACCAGAGAGACATCCCGACTACTCGGCCATCACCGCAGTACGGAACGCGGGCTGGACTTTCCTTCACTCACAGTCCTTACAGGAAGCCCAAGATATGGCATTGACAGCTCATGCTGTAGCTATTCGTACTGGAAAAGGTGTGATCCATTTCTTCGCGGCCCAAACCACCACCCATGATGTGCCAATTCCAGTCGAAGATATGGCAGTGGTGAGAGAAGTGCTGGATATTGAGAGTGTTCGTCGGTTCCAGGCAGGCTCGGTTCTCACAACCAATATCTACGCTGAGGATGGTCATGTGGCTGTATCCGCAGATCATCCAGAAATGGTTCTCATTAGACATGACACCGAATCCTCTAAGTTACAGCCCCAGCCTATTGCGAATATCTCCAAAGCGACTTCAGCAGACACCTCTGTCAAATCCAGCGAAGCTTCCACTCCGATTGCTCCATCCTCAGCGGCCACCACGGTTGAAGCAGCGCCTCCTCAGGTGGCTTCCGAAGATATCTATACTTGTGTGACTCGAGTCTGGGCTCAGATGAAAGCAGCACTTGGACGGGAGTACTCTGCCTTCGAATACACTGGTCCCGCGAAGCCTGATAGCTGCCTCTTAGTATTTGGCTCCGATGCTTATTCTTTTGCCGAAGCTGTCAACCGCGCCAGTTCTGACGATGTCTTTGCAAACGTCGGCATTGTTACCCCGCGCTTATACCGGCCCTGGATCGGGTCAAAATTGATTGATGCCATACCAAAGTCGATACGAAAGGTTGCTGTGCTGGAACAGATTCAGAGAGCGACTACTAAATGGGGTCCTCTTTTGATTGACGTCCTTTCGTCTCTCAATCGCGGTCCAGGTGGCATCGACGCTGTTGTGGGGTATCAATCAGGGTATATAGCTCCGGAAACAACGACACAGGCGCTCAGGGGGATCATTCAGAATCTCACCTCCGAGGAGCCTATTCAGAATCTTGAGATCGGGGCAAAAATTGTTCAAGACCAGTCTAGTGATCATACGCTCATCATCCCAAAGGTTGAGACGGCGTATTCAAAAATCCTTGGCCAATTGTTTGGAAACAAGGTCTACGTTGCCAACGCGCTCGAATCCCAGAACGCGGGTGTGTCCCACACTATATCCGCGACCCCAGAATTCGGCTTTGGATCTCTTCTAGCTCGTATAGAGAATCGAAGAAGACTCATCGCTGAGGCCAAGGTTGCCGCTAGCAGCAGCGAGCTCGAAACCGAAAAGCCCAAGAGCTTGCTGGCCCGTTGGGCCATGCACCCCTACGACCCAGCCAAATTGACTGACATCGTTGATGATCTAATCCTAGCATTGGAGGCTGACAAATCCTCTCTAGCCAAAAAGCTTTTTTCCAAACGGGCATTGTTCCAGAAAGAATCTTTATGGCTAATGGGATCCGATGCCTGGGCCTACGACTTGGGGAACTCTGGTGTTCATCACGTCCTCGCCTCCGGGAAAAACGTCAACATGCTTATCATTGAGTCAACGCCATATTCTGAGAAGGCAGCTGCCGATTTGGATCGAAGGAAGAAGGACATTGGGCTTTATGCCATGAACTTTGGAAACGTATACGTGGCTTCTACTGCAGTATATAGTTCATATACGCAGGTATTGCAGGCTCTGACGGAGGCTGACAAGTTTGACGGTCCTTCCGTCGTCTTGGCTTATCTTCCATACTTTGGCGAAACCGATTCGCCTCTGACAGTTCTGCAAGAGACCAAGAATGCAGTTGATGCAGGCTACTGGCCTTTGTATCGATGGAACCCGGAGAATGAGACTCGAGGCGAAGCAAACTTCTCTCTCGACTCCGAGCTCGTGAAACAGGAACTTAAGACCTTCCTGGCGCGAGATAATCAGCTCACCCAAATCATGAAGAAGGAGCCTTCTTTTGCAGCAAATTTGGGGCAGGATTTTGGAACCGAAGTCCGGGCCCAGCTAAAGAGAAGAGCGAAGGATGCGTACAATCAATTACTCGAGGGTCTTCTCGGCGCACCTTTGACCATTCTTTTTGCATCTGATAATGGGAACGCTGCGTCTATTGCTAAACGTCTCGGTGATCGTGGACGCGCTCGTGGCTTGAAGACAACTGTTATGACTATGGAAGATTATCCGATCGAGGATTTGCCTGGAGAAGAAAACATCGTCTTCGTCACTTCCACAGCTGGACAGGGAGAGTTCCCCCAAAATGGCTTGTCCTTCTGGGAAGTTCTGAAAGACAATACTAATCTCGATCTTGCTGGCGTGAACTTTTCTGTATTTGGTCTGGGAGATAGGCACTACTGGCCTCGTAAGGAGGACATGATTTATTACAACAAGCCTGCCAAGGACCTGGACAGAGTTTTGGGCAACTTCGGTGGCAAGCGATTCGTGGACGTCGGTCTTGGAGACGATCAAGATCCTGACGGCTATCAAACTGGGTATCAGCAATGGGAGCCCTTAATCTGGCAAGCTTTAGGTGTCGATAAGATTGAGGGTTTGCCAGAGGAGCCACCGCCCATCACTAATGAAGATATTAAGGTTGCATCAAATTACTTACGGGGCACAATCGTGGAAGGACTACAGGATACATCGACGGGAGCCATCTCTGCATCTGACCAACAGCTCACCAAGTTTCACGGGACATATATGCAGGATGACCGAGACGTTCGTGACGAGAGAAAAGCGCAAGGTCTGGAACCAGCTTACTCCTTTATGATACGATGTCGACTCCCAGGCGGTGTCGCCACACCGAAGCAATGGGTTCAGATGGATGATATCAGTTCTTCATTGGGCAACGAAACAATGAAGCTAACGACCAGGCAAACCTTCCAATTCCACGGAGTTGTCAAGGGCAAGTTGAAACCAGCAATGCAGGCCATCAACCGGTCGTTGATGACCACGATTGCTGCGTGCGGTGACGTCAACCGAAATGTTATGTGCAGCTCGCTGCCCACCCAGTCCCAATACCACAAGCAGGTTTATGTCTGCTCACAAAAGATCAGCGATCACCTACTCCCGTCGACGACGGCGTACCACGAGATCTGGCTCACGGATAACAATGACAAAAAGACTAAAGTTGCTGGCGAGGCCATACAAGACTTTGAGCCTTTATATGGGCCTACGTATCTCCCTCGAAAATTCAAGATCACCATAGCCATACCTCCTCATAACGACACGGATGTGTATGCTCACGACATAGGCTTAATTGCAATCAGAGACAAAGATGGGAATCTCGATGGGTTCAACGTTCTAGCAGGTGGTGGCATGGGAGCAACACACAACAACAAGAAGACGTATCCTCAAATCGGTCGCATGATGGGATTCTGTCGAGCTGAGGAAATTCACATTGCCTGCGAAAAGATCATGCTTGTCCAAAGAGATAATGGAGACCGTAAGAACCGCAAGCATGCTCGCCTCAAGTACACAATTGATGACCTCGGTGTCGACGTCTTCCGCTCAAAAGTGGAGGACCTATGGGGAAAGTCGTTCGATAGGGAGCGGCCATTTGAGTTCAAGAGCAACGTCGATACGTTTGGTTGGCAAAAGGACGATGCCGGCTTGAACCACTTCACATTCTTTATCGAGAATGGCCGAATCGAGGATACGCCCGATTTCCAGATGAAGACAGGGTTGCGCGCAATCGCCGAGGTTCACAAGGGTGAATTCCGCCTGACCGGTAATCAGCACCTCATATTGAGCAATGTCCACGACACGGATCTCCCAACCATGAAGTCCTTGATGAAGAAGTACAAGCTTGACAATGTGCAATTTTCGGGTCTCCGCCTCAGCTCTTCTGCCTGTGTCGCCTTCCCGACCTGCGGCCTAGCCATGGCCGAGTCGGAGCGTTACCTTCCCGTTCTCATTTCCAAACTGGAAGCATGCCTGGAAGAAACCGGCTTGCGCCAAGAATCGATCGTAATGCGAATGACGGGCTGTCCCAACGGTTGTGCCAGGCCGTGGCTCGCTGAGGTGGCCTTTGTCGGCAAAGCGTATGGCGCCTACAACATGTATCTTGGCGGCGGCTATCACGGACAGCGCCTCAACAAGTTGTACCGGTCTAGCATCAAGGAGGAAGAGATTCTGTCCATCATGAAACCGCTGTTTAAACGATACGCCGTCGAAAGGGAGGACAATGAAAAGTTTGGTGACTTTTGCGTTCGTGTTGGCATTATATATGCCACCACCGATGGCCAAAACTTCCATGATAATGTAAGTTCATGTTGAAAAAACCCAACGCACCCCCTCCAACCCTTTTTCACCCTTCTTTTGGTTTCATGTCACTGTGTGAATGATCCTCTTCTTACTAATCCATACTAGGTCGCCGAAGAAGAGTCTGATGAGGAATGATAGATTGGTTGTTTGGTTTGCCTTCATTTGAAAAATGATTGTACCAGTATCATAGTCAAGTCACGCTCGGGCTTCCGATAACTACTCAACTCGTGTCAAAATGTGTTTTTTCTTTTCTTTTCTGGTCGGGTCTTTTGGGCGTCTTTTGGAGTGTATTCTCAATTTCCTGGGGTTTTAAGTAAAGAAGACAGATAGTTCTGGATCTTCACACAACAGCGACGGCTTCAATTTCTTCCCAATCTACTACATCTAGTACTCATGACTCCCAAAGCAAACACCAACACGATCTAAGTAACTCAAGAACTCGCCGCGCACATCATTCTTCCTTCGCTCCGTGTTATGTACCAGTGTCCACGAGCAGCGCTCCACGCTCGAAGCTGCGTACGAAAGACAGAAACACTTGTTCGTCAGCCCATGCCCCAGTTCCCTTGGGTACCCAGTGGGCCACGACGCAGCCACACACCATGGCGGCAAGTACGAAATGCCCCCTTACCCTTATGCTTGAACTTGATGTCAAGGCCGGGTCATACACAAAAGCTGATAAATCGGGAAGACATGACATCGCTATCGGTAGGGCGGGGGAGTTGTGACTCCGAGTGAGATGTGCAATCTACAAATGTGGCGAGAGCCTGAGCAATGTGGCGACACGCTACTGATGTTCAGTGTAACTAGGTACATACACTGCATATACAATACATTGGAGAACACAAGGGACAATAAATCACATTTGCATACAATGCAAACAGGCGGGTTCACTCATCAGCATCCGCGCCTCACTCGGTCTTCATTCTTTATCCCAATAGAGCCTATGCATGTCCTGTATCCTCATTGTTTTTGTCTCATTTCATTTCTCTTGGTCTATGGGCTAAAGCGTCATCACCTCGGTATAACCAGTATGACAAGGCATCGTCGTATACTTCCATGCCAAAGATCGACAATGTTAATATGGTGAAGATAATTGGCAATCATGTGCTGTCATCTATGATTAAATATGTAGCTCCTATACCGAGGTAGACATTTGCCGCCGCCTATACCAAACGCCTGTAATTACAAAAACCCCCACATATCCCAACAAACACGTCAGATCGGGTCATTAGATACAATTCATTCTTCTCCTCGTGTACGGACTCACACATAACAAGCATCAACAGAAGGGTACATTTTCGTATAGGGACATTATCGTGAAAATCCATGCGTATCTCAGCTCCTGAGGCTGCTTCCCAGGCTACTTCCGACACTGCTGACCGTTTCGCTGACTTTGCTGCCGACTTTACTGCCAAAATCACCCAGCCACGCCGGCACTTTGATATTCATACGCACTCGGCCTTCAACAATAATATTGACCACATTGATGATGGCGAATGTCGTGGAGCCGATTGCGCGGAAAACAGCTAGGGAAGCGACGCTCCACAGAATGAAGCGCAAGTAGAAATTCTCCCCAATTCCTCTGCTGCTGTAGATTTCTGATACTGCCATGGCGAGCATGGCGTTGGCAATCATCCAAATTACCACCATGTACGTTCGTACGCTTTTATAGTAGTCTTCTTGCATTTGTGCCTCACTTGTCGGCGCCGATGCCACAGCTAATCGATCTCGTAAATTGCGCAGTGCCTCATCATAGCCGCTGTCAATATCAAGTTGCTCACTTGGCATTTCCAATTCGACAGTTTGGCCCTTGCCTACGGCACCTCCAAGGTCAGTCTTCATAACATTATCTCCCTTGGTTCCCCAAGTCACATCGTGCGTATTGCAGAAAGCGTACACCTGAAGCAGACAGATATAGCTCGGCAAGAGCATGAAATACTGCGCTGCTGAGGTGAATAGATGCCAGGGGTCCAAATACAGAAACGACATGAGAAAATAGAGTCCAACTGTTGAGAGCATGGAGACTATTAGATTTGTAAAGACATTATTGCCAATTGCAATGTCAGGATCTTTGCTTGTGAGCTGTCGAACAACGATATAGAAGCAAGCAAAGACCGTATACAGCATGATAACGCTGTAAATAATCATGCTAGCCAAGTATAACTTCTTGGCTCCCTGCGGTCTGTTGCCGAGAGACAAGATGAATTGCGTCGCGATCAGTAACACACATGTGTACCTCAATATGTAGAATATGACGGTTCCGATGTTGTGACCGAACGGATCAACTTTTGGGTCGGTAAGACCTCCGGCGACGAAGTAGAATGTGAGATAGAAGTTGGCCAGTGAGAAATATGTAAACACAAGCTGGAGAAACTGATACACGAATTCAATATAGAGCAGGATCTTGCGCATGATGGTGTGATCAGTGGTCAAAATTTGGCGGAACTGAACCAACGAATAGACAGCCGCAAAAAAGGCGCCATTCAACCAACGCCTTCTTTGCGAGATGAATTCGGGGACGCTGTCTGCAAGAACTCAACATCAGCGGACGTGGCCGTCTTGGAGGGTTGAGAAGAATGGTAACCTACCAGGTACGTCCGTTTCTCCTGTACACCCCTTCACATATTTGAGCACCCACCTCTCACCACGTTTAGCTACCAGCTCCCAGCACAAGATGCGGTCCTCAGCAAGGTACATGTTGGCCGTGAAAACATCGGCATGCTGTCCATGCAAAGTTTCACCTTTGAAGTATTGGCTGAGGGGGCCATGGCCATTTTCATCATTCTGTAGGGCATAATACCGATACGCACTCAGCGCACCGGGAAGGACAGTGATATATCCGAAGACGGACTCCAGCGGCTTGTCCAAGATGTTGGACATCTTATACTCAAAGTTTTGCGAAGCAACCAAGGGATTGAGCAGATTTGAACCGAACTTTCCTTTCATAGCTTTAATCTCACCACAGGCGCCTGCGACATTGGAATCAGTATCAAATGCTTTCCACAGATGATAGAGAGAATTGCCTCCTGGACGAGTTCCGACATCAAGCAAGATGCAAACATTGGGCTTCAAGGCCCTGCCAAAGGCGTTAAAAAACCAACGATGGGAATTCAGCTTTCGTGAGTTCTTTTCCTTTAGGCAAAATATTAACTGACAAGGTACAATGCCCTTCTCAGCGCCCTTAAATTTGAGGTCCGAGTCGAGAGAAACCTGTGTGGTATACTCATACACGTGAGCTTGGACTGCTCTGTTGTTGACATAGTTTTTGGCGATACCGTGCTGGTAACAGCCCATCGCTGCCAGAGCGTCGAGAGTTCGGGGGTTTATTTTCTCACGGCCATCGGAAATAATGCACACCACTATCTTTTGCCAGCCATTCTCTCCCCAAGTTCTTGAACGCGAGCGCGAGCAAAAGTGTGCAATGTTTTTCATAACAGCATGCATAGTTCTGGTGAAGCAGAACTCGTCTTCGTTATACATGGTGATGCAAATGAAGAGCTCAGTCTCTCTTGTCGTTCGTCCAATATCTTGCCGAAGTTTGTATCCTCTGTCGACAAAGTCGTCGGGGTCGCAAGTGACTGCGGTATACCGCATGTGGGTGAACTCGACTTCATTACGACGAGGAAGAAAGCTGTACAAAATTGTAGGTATTTTGCATTCGAGCACCAGCTCGCCATTGATGAGTTGAACCTCCTTTCTTGACATTTGCGGCGCGCGAACGCCGCGACGCTCTTGGGCTCCGTCAGGGGCCGGGCCGTAGTGCTCCACCTTGTCATAGTCATCAGCATCCTCATTGAGAGTCTCTTGCGAGCCTGACATGTAAGAGTCGCGATGAGTGGGAAATGGACGAGACTCGCTTAAGTCTGATTCAGGGCCAAAAACATCATCTGGGCCATCAAGAGGAATAGAAACAGTGGCATCGTCAGCAAAAGCCTTTGAATTGCGGGCAGAGTTTGAAAACAGCGGTGCCGGCGGCAATGGACGGCGTGAGCTGCCTCCATAGCGCGAAGACGGAGTTCCTGGACGAGGACTTCCGTTGAGGTCGGATGGCTCATAAGATCCTCTAGATGGTGGCGGTCTCGAGAGATCGGGCACTCTTCCAGAGGGCGTCCACGGCCGATGCGGTGAGCCGCTCTCTCGGTTGGCAAAAGGGACGTAGCTTGAGTCAGGTGGCGGCATGCTGGGTGCATCGTCGAGGATCGAGCCTGGTCGAGAATGTGACGAGATGACACTAGGCTGATAGGATCGCCTGGCCGCTCTGGAACTATGATAACGTCGATGTGAGCTTTGGTTTGTCAACATTGCGCGCCTTGGATACAACCACCCGAGAAACGGGTATATCCAACACCGATCTGTGGAACAAGAAAGTCAAGCTGAGATTCCCGATTCCTGAACTAGGCAAGGTAGGCTGCACAAGACAGACTCGCGAATTTGACTACGCGGTTGGTTTACGGCAGGGAACTTTGGGAAGTCGAACAATTTACTCACGAGCTTTCATCGGCAGAGTCTTCGACAGAGGTCAGTAGCCGGATAGCAGCGGGATTTTGGCCCGTTGGCGTATCAATCTCGTCATCGTAGCTCGGTAACGCGTATTCTGGTGGAATTGAAGGGGTGTTTGGCCGGTCCATTTTGACAGGCGCCGTCTGCCTGGATTGGCCCCGTTGCTTGCACTTGTCGACAGGTCACAGGAATGCGATTGTCGTTTGAAGGCGATCGACGACGGGGAGCCTTTAACCCGAGGCGGCTCACGAGGACGGTCTCGAGATGTGGCTGGAATGTGGTGTAATTCCAGCGCCCGCCAAGAGCCTCTGTGCAAAGAGGCTGGTTTGCCTTTTGTTTTGGTTCTTCGGGCTTCGATTTGAGTTTTGAGTTTTGAGTTTTGAGTTTTTTTTCTCTTCCTTACTTCTCTCTAGTTCTTGTCTGATGTTTGGCGGCGACTGGGCTGCAGAGCTGTACTGGGTGTGTTGGAGACGAAACGTGGAACGAAAGCCAATAGTACATAGTACAACAAGCCGTTGCTGTTGCTGTTGCTGTTGCTGTTGCTGTTGCTGTTGCTGTTGCTGTTGTTGTTGTTGTTGTTGTTGTTTATTGTTGCTATGTGTATACATACATACAACCGACTCCAAGCGCTAAATCCCACGGCCCCCGCTGACGTCGTGCGCAGCAGGCGCAAGTTGCAACCCATGTGCAAGGTGCCTATCCCAGATGTACCGAGTTGTAACTTGTGGTACATAGCCTTATGTACACACTCCGTAGATGTGTCACGTGTGCAGGGCGGCTCTCGTTAACCCGGCAACGCGGTGGGACGGCTGGTGGCACTGGGTAGTGGCGGCAGAGGCTGACTCAGGCAAGAGGTCACGCGGCACGCCGCGCGAAGACGGCGGCTGCGCACATGCAACCCCCTGAATCTGCGAAGTTTCTGCTTTGTCTCTGCTTGTTCTGTCCGTTGTTCTACAGGAGTACATACGTATATGTAACTTCTGGCTTCTTTTCCCAATCTCTCCCCCATCCCTCCTTGACTCGCCTTGTCTCGCGTTAGCGACAAGTACCTGACTTACAACCCCGGGCAGTACTCGGCCTCACACGTGGCTATGATGTAGATCGGCACATCGGTCGAGGCTTACGACCCGACACGTTATATTATGAAACGCCGCCTATAAATTTCGTTTACTTTGCGGACATATGTTTTCCCGTATAGAGTTGGAAAAGAGTTTGAATTACCTAAGATGCTCAAGCCGAATGCCTCTTCAGTCCAAGTGCCCTGGTCTAGCAGGCGGACTGGTAATAGTAATCCAGGGATTTACGGCGTCTCGATATGGTTCGAGAGCGGCTCGATTTGCCCCGGCATCAGCTCAGGTTGAATCATCGTCAACCCGAGCTTACCCTTCGTCGTCAACGCGCCGTTCCTGACGGACACGCGCGTGGATCAATGGCTGCACATATGTAGCTTCCTTGGCACTGGTCTAGCTTCCTGACTCACTCTTGAGTCTTCATTTCTCCCATGTACCTTCTTTTTTTTTTTTGGGCGTGGCGAGGTGGGTGTGGATGCCACCATTTCCCGTTTGCCAGCCAAGTGCATCTCGTCGGTCCGGCAGCCGACGAATTGGACGGAGACCCCGGGCGAAGACCTTTTAACCTTCCCGTGGGGAAATTCGCAAGCCACTAGATCCCATCTACTTTGTTGACTTCGACATCATCCGGGCGACGGGCCGGTCTCACACCCAGGCTTCATTGGCGACTTGGGTCCAAGAGAGGAAGAGGCGAAAGAAGACGGACCGAAGACGGATGGAAGATTGGACGGAAGACTGACGAGTACAAATACAATCACTTTGTTCATAATTCCTTTGTGAAACTGTCCTTGACTCCTTCTCTTGCTTTCTTTTTTCTCATTTCTTTTTGTCTTCCGTACACAGACTGTGACGATCTTGTGCCTCTTGCGGGTGTCCGACGTTGATACTTGCTTCCCTAGCCAGCATACATTTTCCTCATCTACCTTGCCTTACGCATTCCTCTGCTTGGGCGCGCCCATTCGCCATCATGTTGCTGTTGTCACTTGACACAGGGCTTCATCTTGCCATGTCCTTGCTTGGGGCACTCCGGCTTGCTACAGCCGTCCATGCAAGCCCGGCTCCAGCTGGTGAAGTTCGTGTGGAAAAAGGCTCTGCATCTGGTGTTGCTGTGGTGGGTGATTATACCGGTCCCCTCCGGCCCCAGATACATTTTTCGGCCCCAAAGGGGTTCATGAACGACCCCAACGGCATGTTCCGGGACGACAATGGTACCTGGCATTACTACTACCAATATAACCCCACTGGGTTGGAGGCGGGCAACCAGCATTGGGGCCATGCGACGTCGCCAGACCTGTATCATTGGACGAACCAGCCAATCGCCTTGTTTCCCCCCAAAGAGAACGTGCTTGTCTTCACGGGCAGCGCTGTCGTGGACAAGAACAATACTTCGGGCTTTTTCCCTAATCAGACAAACGGTGTTGTGGCCATCTATGTGAGTTGACTTGAGAGCAAAGGAAGACCAACTCAGGACTTCCACCGCATCTGTCGTGGTTGCTGGCTGACCTTTGATAGACGCTGGCCGAATACAATGATGGCGTGGCTGGACCTCAACAGCAAGCAATTGCGTATTCTCGTGACGGAGGCTACCACTTTACTCCCTATGAGCGCAACCCTGTTATCCCCAGCAACGCGACGCAATTCCGTGATCCAAAGGTCATATGGTACGAGGATCATTGGGTCTTGGCGGTTGCGTATCCGGACGACTTTGCTATTGGCATATACACGTCACCGAACCTAATTGACTGGACTCATGCAAGCAACTTCACCGGTAAGGGCCTCCTCGGCTCTCAATGGGAATGCCCCAATCTGGTGCGCATGCCTTACTACAACCGTCGTGGAGAGAGGGAAGAAGACATGTGGCTGCTTCTGTTAGGAATCAACCCAGGCGCTCCCAACGGTGGCTCGGGAACCGTATATTTCCCTGGCAGTTTCAACGGCACTCACTTTAGAGCGGTCGACCATGTCGCTCGGGTAGCAGACTTCGGAAAAGACAACTACGCAGGGCAGTTCTTTTACGGACTGTCTGACGATGAAGAACCCGTCTTCATGACATGGGCCTCGAATTGGCAGTACACGCAGCTTGTGCCGACTGACAAAGAAGGATGGCGAAGCGAAGCGGGTCTGCCACGTCGAACCCATCTCACAAAGGACCTCGTCGATTGGAAACTGGTCTCCATCCCGTATGATCTGTCGCCCGTCATGGGAGAGACTCTGTTGGAGAAGAGTCTATTCAATGAAACGGCAACGGTGGACTTTTCCAAAATAGAATCCAATGCCGTGTACTGGGAGGCAAATGTAACTGGCATACCAGAGAGCGGCGTTCCAGCCACGGCCATGTTGAATTTCACCTTTGCAAACCCCACGTCAGGCGACTACATTCGAGGAGGCCACTACTTTGGAGGCTACATGGCCTTCTATCTGGACAGAGGCAGCGCCCAAGGTTTTGATGACGTCTTTTTCACCGACAAGTTCTCCACCAATAGCTTGGCCAGGGACGGGAAATGGTCCATGAGCGGCGTTTTGGACCGCTCCATTGTCGAAGTCTTCCTCAACGGCGGCATCGATTCTGTCACGAGCACCTTCTTCCCCACGAAGCCCTTGACAGTCATGACCATCCGCTCAACGGACTTGCCTCAGAGCATGCAGGTCAGCATCCGCGTTTCCGCACTGAAAAGCTCGTGGGCGGCAATGGCGAGGTCGGATAGATTAGTTTGGGGTAATCAGACCGTGGCGTGATCAGGAAGGAGTAAGGAAGGCATGCTGCAGTCAGAGAGCTGTTTCAAATTTTCCATGACGCGTTAGGCCCAACAAGTACATATGTAGCCTACTGAGATTTACATAGCAGCAATTGAAGCGCGTTTTCTTTGATCAACTTCTTGACGAGTCACTAGTTATAACTTGTACGTAGAAGATGGCCTCCACTTGGTGATGGTTTGACAACGGACAAGGAATCTAGGAATTCTAAGTATGTACACACCCACATATGTAAAACGAAGCTTTCGCTTCTGGACAACGGTGGAACGTTGATTGGTGTCAGAGCCGATGCGGGGGCGGGGGCGGGGACGGGGTTGTGTTGCATGTTGCACCCTGCAGGTGCCCGCAGCCCAATGCCAAGCCCCCAACAATCCAGCCACACGTCGAGCGCCAGCGTCTATTGTTATGTATGTACGGAGTACTCCATGTTCAAATTGCTATACGGAGTACATACTCTGTAGATAGACTCAGCCACCGCCCGCCCCTACTGCGCGTGGCCCGTGAGCGTCTTCATTGTTACTCCACGTTCGTAGGAACTTACCTACCTTACCTAGGTACATACCATAGTGAGATACCCACCTAGGTACATAGGTACTCCATACGGAGCACATACTCCTCATGTACTCCGTACATAGGTACTTCGTTGTCGTACTTCGTTGTCTTACTTCACGAACCGCGGCGCCATGCCTTTCGGAAATCTGCACCAAAGACGAAAGAAACAGTTCCGCGTCCTGTTGTCCCTCGCTCATCCAACATCCACATCAGCACTCATTTTTCCAGCTATACACTTGGACGTCGGGCCAAAGCCGAAAGTCAGACGCCAGCCGCCAGGAAATACCGGCCATGGCGCCACCGCTGAGGACCTTCGTGGCGTCGACGCGCTATCTTGCCGACGATGTTCATCTTCACTCGCTCTCCATGCGCGACTTACAACACCCCACACACACACAGCAAGTAACCTTGGGCGTGATTGCTGCGTACGTAGTGGCGATTGCGATACTATGGAACGTACCATATCTGAAAATTATATTATGGCCTTTTAAGGTACGTTGGGTTTTCCCATGGCGACTGAAGCCGAAGTTCCAGTGTTCCACCAGCTCTTCCGCAGCCCGCCTCACTCCTCTTCACATCCAGCCAACAGCAAAATAAACTCCATCAGAGTTTGGAAGTAAAGTAAAGTAAAATTAAACAAGGGTCAATGCTAATAGGGGCTATCATTATTTTAAATTTCTTCCAGATGCTTGTTATTGCATTCCATGAGTTCGGCCATGCCATTACCGCCGTGCTTACTGGCGGGAAAGTCGAGTCCATAAGCCTCGATCCCAATGAAGGAGGCGTCACGCGCATGCGCGGTGGCATCAGCGCCATCACCTTACCTGCGGGGTACTTGGGCTCGTCCATTATCGGAGCTCTGCTCACCTTTTGCGGCTTCAACATCGTGGCCTCTAAAGTAGCCAGCATCGTCCTGGCAGTATGCTTTTTGCTGACTCTGTGGTGGGGAAAACGCAACTGGTTAACGATTCTCACGATCCTCTTGGCCGTCGGCCTTCTCGTTGGCTGCTGGTTTATCGTTCATGCACAAGCTCTGAGATTTGTTGTCCTCTTCATCGGCGTCATGTCGTCTTTGTACAGCGTGTGGGATATTTGCGACGACCTCATACTCCGGAAAGTCAACTCTTCCGACGCTAGTGTCTTTGCCAAACGCTATGGCGGGTCCTCCCAGTGCTGGGGAGTCATTTGGTCCATTATCTCGGTCCTCATCATGGCTGTTGGCATCGTGGCGGGACTGGCTGCTTTCTCTCAGTCGTTTGAGCAACAACAGCAGGATTCTCAGCACTTTATTCCGACTTGATGACCCTTTTCTATTGTGCGTATGCTTGCATTTTCCAAGATTTTATGAAGTGATTTGGAACGTCTTTTATTTTCAGCCGTTTGCCTTTTTTCCCCAACGAATAAAGCAGTAGGCGACTTGAAGGTTGTCACTCCCTGTACGGGCAGGGAGTGGCAATGCACTATATAACCTCGATCAAGCTGCAGACGTGCAACTTGGTCACTTGACCTTTTGGGCGGAATGGGTGGTTATGCGTTTCTCACAAAGGTCATGCCCAAGCAGTCCTGTGTTCTCATGTGAGTCGCCGCGGAACAAATAGATAGAACAATGAAGAGATGCGTCAATTAGATCAAAGAGTGCACACATCTATTTCCTTGGAGGAATCTGCAAGTCTCCCACGACCGCGGACCAGCGTGCTTTAACGGCCATTTCAAATGGCATGCGGTATGGGAAGTATTCACCTTCCACGTGACCCGAGTAGTATGAGTAGTGACGAAACGATCAGAGTTAAGGCCATTCAGCCTGCCAGAGGGCCGAAGAACTCTGCCGCGAGCGACTTTTTCATGACGTTTTGGCTCTTATACTCAATAGGGACGTTTTGTCCACGAGAAGCCCTAGACTGTAAGCCGTGTCAAAACTGGCCTGACGGAACGTTGTCTAGCTCATGGCGAGAAGTGAATGTCGAGGTATCTGATCAATCGACTGGGCGAAGCTTCTGATGACTTGTATTGTCGAGGAGATAGTAACTGAAAACGGGTAGATGTGAACAACGACGACACCCTTCGCTAGCCTGAAAACACTGTCTGTCCTGAAAACACCGTACCTGCTCTGGGCAGGGTTTTTGCCTGATCCGCGAACGCCATGTGCCCTGATAAACCGCTTTTCGACATTTTCCCAAGATGAACCGCAACAACCACGCAGGCCATGGCATGAGTGAAGTATGCCCTTGCGCTTAGCTTACCAACGTCCTCGGCGCCCTCGTCCACCGCCAAAACCACCGCGACCACCGCCTCCTGCGGACATGCCTTGATCATACCCATAGACCCCCTGATTGCCGCCGAAACCACCACCAAAGTTCTGTCCCTGGTTCCCTTGCATCCCAGGCCCCGCGCCGCCGGCTTGCATCCCCGAGAACATGGCATTCATTTGGCTGGGATCCATCTGGGAAGGATCCATGCCGGATGCCATCATCTGCTGCATCATGGCTTGCATATCGGGTGGCATTCCGTCCATGCCCGGCATAACAGCGCCGCCTCCCGCGCCCGCGCCCGGCATGCCCATGCCTCCTCCCATCATCATCATGTTGTTGAACTCCTCCATCATCTTCTTATTGTTGGTTGCAAATGTATCGGCGCCAAATTCTCCTCGAATGCTCTCCTGCTTCGCGGCATACAACGCCCAGGTGAACTCATCGAAACCATAGTTGAAATAATCGCTGATATCTGTTCCTGGCTTCCTCCATGGCTTTTCTTTCTCTGCTAGATCTTTTCATTGTCAGTTTCATCACGGTGTTGTGTTATATAAAGTAAGAGAAAAATGGATAACAGAGATATCGGCTGCTGACATATCCCGCGTTTGGTAGGAGCTGCTGTCTATATCATACCTTCGTCAATGTTCACTTGGGTAATGGGCTTTCCTGTGCTGGGATACACGGGATTCGCATTGATGTCTATCGTAGACTTTGATGCAGCGGCGGATGCTTGGTCTGCACTGGGCGTCGCAACGTTGGCAGCTGTCCCCCTTGTAGATTTTGATTTTTCCTCCTTCTTCACAGGCGGTGGTTTCGAAGTCGAATCGCCCGAAGTCGTCCGCTGGGGGATATTTCGGATGTCACTGTACTTGAATTGACTGTACGCGAATTTCGTCAGTTGTTTGTTGAAGCACAAGGTAGTACGTAGTTCGCTCACGTTGGAGGCGCAGCGGTTGTGCCGTCTTTACGCTCGGTGATGATGTCAATATCCTGGAGCCGTCACCGCTTCAATCAGCGCATTGATCAGACATGAAAGTTCCTACTGGCGGGACACACTTACAGAGTCATCATCGTCTTCGTCCATGGCGCCCCCCTCATCCTCTTCCTCGCCCTCTTCCAGCTCCTCTGACTTGGAAACAGAAGCGTTCTTGTCGCTCGCCTCAATCTTTGGCTCCTCTGGTTCGTAGAGGTCGTCTCCCTCGTCCATTTCCATATCGTGTTCCGACATTTCTGAGCTCATGCTGCGTCTGTGGTTTTACCTTAGCCTGAATCCTCTTCCCCTGTCTTCTTCTCGATGGTGAAAAGCAGTCGTTGCTGTAATCTAGTATAAAAGGCGTGAGGTGAGTCGAATGAATGAGACACACTACGGAGTAGGCAAGCTCAGATTGGCCCGGCGATTTCCCGCTCTGCTTGCCGCAATTGAGCTGCAGCCTGCTCCAAGTTTCTCAAGTCTCCACTTTAAGCTCAAGCACCGGACTTATGCTTTTAGGCGCCCATCTCTTTCCTTTGATTTTCTAACGTCGTTGCGCGTCCAGCCGGTTTACTCTGTGGTCTTTCGATCAACGCTGTCGCTTCCAAAACCTTGTAAGTAACTTTGCTTCCGCCATTCCACTTCTCCTTTTTGACCTCGCCCCTGGACTATATTATGATGGCAAGACTACCCAATGACCAACGCGAGGGAAGGGGGGGGGGATGGGTAAAGGTTGGTGATCTGGGCGATTCTTGCCACTGCTAATCAAAAGGTACACCAGAACTCCAACGACGGTATACTCAGCAGCCGCAGCTGGACTGACTTTTTCCGGTAGCGCCTCTTTCTAGCTATCAAATTTATTCCATATCGGCGAAATGTCATCGGCAGGAAGCTTGTTTGGCAGCTCAAAGCCCAGTACAGCCACTGGGATTTTTGGTTCGGCGGCGACGCCATCCGCAACACCTGGCCAGTCTAAACCGGGATTGTTTGGCTCGTTGTCGACGACACCTGCATCACCAGCTCAGTCAAAACCAGGATTGTTTGGCTCGTTGGCGACGACGGCCGCAGCACCAGCTCAAACCAGCACGACTGGGGGGCTATTTGGAAGCAACGCGAACAATCAGACACAACAAGGGGGAAGCACCGGTGGCGGAATGTTTGGTGGTGCTGCAAACCAACAATCAAATCAACAGTCAACAGGTGGAGGACTATTCGGGGCCAATGCAAATGCGCAGCCGCAGCAGCAACAATCACAACAGGCAGCCGGTGGCAGTCTCTTTGGCGCACCCAAAACAGATCAGCAAACGTCGAACGCAGGAGGACTCTTTGGCGCTTCTAAGCCAGACACGTCCGCGTCTAGTGCATTAAGTCTGTTTGGCGGAGCCAAACCGGCCGCGCCATCATCCAACGCAGGAAGTGTCTTTGGCGCAACCCAAGCGAATCCGCAATCATCCAGCGCAGGAAGTGTCTTTGGCGCATCCAAGCCGGATACACAAACGTCGAGTGCAGCAAGTGTCTTTGGCGCACCCAAAACGAACACCCAATCAGCC
The DNA here is from genome assembly GCA_018360055.1 of Claviceps monticola. Classification (NCBI taxonomy): domain Eukaryota; kingdom Fungi; phylum Ascomycota; class Sordariomycetes; order Hypocreales; family Clavicipitaceae; genus Claviceps; species Claviceps monticola. The sequence continues at coordinate 26,658 of SRPP01000041.1, forward strand.
AACACGGGAGGTCTTTTTGGCGCACCCCAAACAACTCCAACAGTTTCTACTGCAGCAGGTCTATTTGGTGCAGCTAAAACTGATACGCAACCATCTACTGCAGCAAGTCTATTTGGTGCAGCGAAAACGGATACGCAACCCTCGAACGCTGGAAGCCTTTTTGGTCAGACACAGTCGAAGCCTTCAGGTGGACTATTGTAGGTGTTCCCGTCAAGCCTTCGATGTAATTGCAACAACTAACCATGTGTGCACTTGAAGGAGTGGCCAGACTCAACCGCAGCAGGCTCAGTCCACCACCCAAATACCGGCTGTACAGATCAACTACGACAACCTGCGCCCTCGGACTCGCTTCGACGATCTCGCGAAACCAGTTCAGGACGAAATAGCGCTTATTGACAAGGGCATACAACGCGTGATGAAAATGAAGGACGAAATCGGACAATTCATGCCTCAGCACGAGAAGGACGTCGAGCAACTGAGCAAAGACGTCAAGTTTGTGGAGACAAAGTTCAAGACTGTCCAAGTTGCTCTTAACCGAGATATCCAAACAGTGAAGATACTCCAGGACCTGACGAAAAAGAGCATCACGGACGCACAACTCTCGTTCAAGGCCACCGACAACCTGAAGCTGCCGGCACACTACCACCAAACAGGGCTCTTCGCTGGTCCAACGCCCGCAGCTGACTCTACTAAATCAGACGGTGCCATGGCCCACGCCAGTGCGCAGGATCTCATTACGTACTTCAATCGAATATGCGATGACGTTGAAAAATATAAGAAACGACTAGATGAATATCGCTCAGAGATTGAAAAGGATATGCCAGGTGTTGAAAATGGTTTGTACGAACAGATCCGAACTCTGCGCGAGAGAAAGAGCGCGGGGACCGGCTTGGCTGTGCAGAATCAGCTCACGCAGGTGCTGTCTGCCGTCAGGGAGACAGGAAACGCTATTATTGCTCAAGCTGGCCAGATTGCTGATACCCGCGAGAGACTGTCGAGATTGCAAGCAGGAATACTGGACAGTGGTATATACGCTATGGGGTCGGGAATGGTACGCTGATGAAACACAATGAATCGGCCAGGCATAATACTTACTTGGCTGTCGAGAGCATCAGACTGCATACCCAAGCAGTTTGCGATGCGGGCGATTTAAGCAGCTGCTCCACACCGGTCGGCGTATAACAGCTTCCGTTGTAGATGCCAAGCCACAACATGCTGTAAATCGGGTCAATTAGAAGGGTACTTCTTTGCATGTGATAGATGAGGCATTCATCCATGTCGTTGTGGACACAAGTCGGCAACCCCCCGCCCCCGGCCTAGTAGAGAAAGATGCTTGTGTTCTGAATGTAGCTTCCTATCGAAGAAGGCTTGCAAAGAATAATGCTTCATCTTTTGGATTGAACTTCTGTGTAGCTAGACCAAGAGATTGACGAAATGCGTATGCGACTTTGGCAGGCGTCCACCCTTCTTATGAACAACAAAGGAAAATTTCTACAGCAGTCCCTCCATAAAGGAGGAAAAAGGACATTTGCTCCTTATGAATTGCTCCCTAAATAGCCAACCCTGCGCCGTTCAACCCCCTGTATGTTTCGTGGTATGTAGTTGGGTATCTACACCTGGGCGTATGCAGCCATCGAAAAAGGCAATGGCGAAATTCAAAACATGCCTTTTGCAAACCTGCGACCAAGATATATATGCGAAGGAACAGAAAGAAAAAAAGGAAAAAGAAACCCCACAAGGCGCCAACAGATGTCCCAGTGGATAGAATGTACTAGTACGTTCCCTCACCGTCATCTCCGTCATCCCCGTAGTCTTCGCCCATTTCATCACCGTTGTCGAAGTAGTTTTCTGCATCGTAATCACCTGCATCTTCATCATCGTAGGCCTCATCCTCTTCCTCTTTGTCCTTGTCGTCCTCGTCCCCTTCCTCCAGCCCCTCTTCATCGTCAAGCTCGCCCCCGTCATCGGCTTCGTCATCACGCAGCGCGTCTAGCCTCGCCAGTAGATTCCTGCCATTCCCAGTTCCCGCGCCCTCTTCTTCGTCATCATCCTCTAGCGACGGCAGTCCGAAAGCCTCTTCGGCGTTGGGCAAGGCGCTGACTTTGCTCAGTTCAAGCCTTCGTTTCTTGCGGGCGCCGGCCCCGCCACCCGGCTCTATGGTATCGAGAAGCTCAGGCGGAAACATTTCGCGACAGACGGGACGAGCTGACCAGTCGGGAAGCGCGCGCTCTTCACGGACAAACTTTTCGGAATACGTGGGCATGGCTGTGAAAGGGTCCACTGTTGCCTTGTTCTTGAAACCAAATCGCGCATTCACTTGCGCTTGGCCGTAGAGCTTTCGGGGTGTGGTCGAATCGTGGGAGAGAGTTCGTCTGGCGGTGAATAGAGGGGACGAGTGTATTTGATGTCGTAATAGCAGAAAGTGTTGAACGGAATTGAGCTCGAAATTAGACAGGCTTCGTGGGGTAGGCACAGAAAAGGACTGTAGAGACACATGGCATATGAGCAAAAGTCTGTTCCTGCGTTTGAGGAGGGATCTTCTGAGACGTGCGAGGTGCTTGACATACTGGAAATAGATCAGATGGTCTGGCGTCAGGCTCATCGCCGGTATCCCATGGTACGTTGGGTCGACCGCCTCTCCCGCCGCCTCTTCCACCTCGGCCGCCGCGACCGCCTCGAGACATGGCAACGAGTCGGTTTTGCGCAGTACTTGTGGTTGACGCGGCGGTAAATTCGACTGCGGAAAGCAAGTAAGTTGCTTCGACGGTTCAAGTCTTGGCGCTTCTTTTCGAGTTGGTCCCGGCGACGAACAGCTGCGCGACCGGGTGGAGGGAGACTGGAGTCGAAGCAGCGGCAGCGGCAGCGGCAGCGGCCAGCCACCCCAACCACCCCAACCACCACCACTGACCAGCAACTACTGACCAGCAACTACTGACCAGCAACTACTGACCAGCAACTACTGACCAGCAACTAGTTAGGCCCCCTCCCCTCGGGTACCTACAACCTACAAGACAACAAGAAAGTGGGAGCAATGCTCACCCTCATCATCTCTTCCTTTATTTAAGTTCCTTATATTTTCCCGCGACACATCGAATTCTCACACAATACCTAGTACTGTGTCACTACAAAACTAGACGCTCTGCCTTCAAAGTGTCGACGCGTTTGTTTTCCCCTGCTATCCCCAAGCAAGCGCAAGCATCATCTCGGAACACAACATGGACAATGTTCCGATCAAGGGACTTTGCGAATTGGAGGCCCACCTCCAGCAACTGAATGATGATCCTTCTCTCCCATTCCAAGTGGACTTACTAGAAGACGTCGAGCTGCAGCTCACCGGTAAGTCAACTCGACAATGGAGCCGCCTGTCTTGCCTTAGGTTAGCGAGTGAGCTTGAGGTTCGTTGGTATTACATATACATTCTTACCTGACGTTGACGAAAACTGAGCGCAGAGGAGAATATTCCTCCCCTTCTTCCAAGGCTGTTGCCGCTCTTGGCTGGGTGCCTGAAAGCCACGGCGCAAGACCCGACACCTTTACTGTCCTTGACCACAAAAGTGCTCTCGCCCCTGTCGTTTACTCAGAGGCTCGAGATTGCTGATCCACCATCTTTGTTGACGGCTCTTTCGTCACCCCTTCCTGGAGTCAACCTTCTTGCCTTTACTATCATCAGAAAGGCTGCCGATTCTCCATCCGATGTGTCCATTCTGAGGGCCCTTCCCAATCTCGTGGAGGAAATGGTCAGATGCTGGCTAGCGACTGAGTCTGTGGATGTAGGGGAGCTCGCAGCACGAGTTCTCAGAGAGTTGCTGGAAACGGACTGCGATGCCCCTCAATATTACGCGCTTGATGAGCAAGACTCGCAGACTTGCGTGGACACCAACGAAACTGATACCGAGCGCCGACTGCCTGGGCATGGCCAAATGTGGCAGCTTATTTTCTCAAGCCGCCCTATCCTAAGTCTCATCCAGCGGTATTGTTCTGTTGAGGCTGAGACGACGGACAGAGCTCTCCCTCGAGCCATGCACCAAGTCACCATTTCTCAAGGTCGTTTGCTCCGACTTCTACCTCGCCTCTGTGCAATGAATTATCCCGTCCTCAGCCGTTGTGTCTATCCCGATCTTTTTGTCTTGCCGTCCGCTGAGATAGTAGGACAAGGGCTGCTGCAGTGGGCTGCGCTTGGCATGGTCGACAGGAGAGATTTTCTCATGAACTTAAATCTGATTGATTTTTTTGAGACTCTAGTGAGCATCATGCGGCGGTGTAAGCGGTCTTTGGAGCTAGACTCGTTGATAGGGAATATGGTGAAGACGGTCATTCGATTTGACGATTCTGACCATAAGGTGGAGGTTTCTCTCAAGACACTGCCATCACGAACTGTCCAAGAAGAGGCAGAGCCTTTACGAGCATATATCACTGATCTTCTCGGAGTAGAATGAATACTATACCAATCAAATGATTACATGGGATTAAATGGGTATCTTTGAATGCCATTTACTATAATGTAGAAAAAACATGAGGTCGTGCACCTGAAGCCCTGTGACGCAATTATATCGCACTACAAGCAGCATACTTTGAATTTCTAAATGCCACCAAAAAAGCATATCTATTTTCCATGAATATACAGAAAGAATTGAACCCCACGCCAGGAAACAAGGACGCAGACCCCCAGAAATAGGCTCTTCGGTCTGAAAGTACATGTCTGATTCATTGTGCAAACCACGTCACCTCAGGGGGTCCCACGGGCCACGCTACCTATCCAGCTTACCAAGATGAACATGAAACGAAAACGAAAGAGATAGTGAAGTGGAACCCATTTGTTCATCTTAAGAAAGCAAATACGTACACGCGCAGAACCCAACAGTGCACATAGAAAAGGTAGGGAAAAAAGAACCCATCTCATCTGTCCCCCATCATCTTCCCCCGTCTTGACCATGACCATAGGCCTTACAGCATCTTCATCGCGGCTGCATCCTGACTCCCCATAACGGCCCCCTCCGCTCCCACGACAGAGCCCCTGGCCATACTCGGCCGCCTCTTATTATTATTATCACCGCCGCCATTACTGCCTCTGGAGGTAGCCAAACCAGCTATCCCGAGACCCACTTTCCCTACCCGTCGCAAAACGACCAGTAATGCCCCCCGTAGTTCTGGGCCAAGGTCCTTGGTCAAGAGGTCAATAGCCAGGGGATAGAAATCCGGAATATGAGATCGGAATGCATCCTCGGGGAATGTCGCAAATCCCTCCAGCACATCCACCACCACAGGCCGCCAAGCCATGATATTTCGGTGCTGCGACTCCTCCACAAGGGCGGTGTACCCCTGGATGATGTCCTTGCACAGGGGCACAAGCGCGGCCTCGATATCGGGCCGGGATTCGAGTCTCTCGGGGGCATTGTCCGCAAACATCCGGAACAAGATGGAGACGTACGTGGCTGCGGAGCCGCTTTCTTGCTTGAGAAGATTGGGGGGCTGTTTCATGAAACCCTCGCGCCAGAGCTTCATGCGGAGATCCTTGTCTTCGTTGAAGCGTCGGGCGAATTGGAAGGATCGCTTGAGGAGAGCCATTAGGCGGAGAAGTTCCATGGATGGGATGTGCGCGTAGACAGTGTCGTTGCTGAAGAGCTCGCTCACTGTTTCGATCATAAGGAGCTGCAGGACACATCGTGATATGATCCTGTTGAAGAAGCGTCTTCTGGCGGCTGTCACGACGACGGGTTGCTGTTGGAGGTTCGATGACGGTTTGAACTCTTCCAGCACTACCTGGCCGGTAGTGCCACTGGTGGAAGCCTCCGTGTCGTCATCCAAAGGTTTCGGCGATGGTTGGCGCGGGATGGGCTCGCTTTCGGAGATGATGGCGGCTGTGTCGTCTTCTGCGCCATTGATCTTCAGAGACTTCTCGTCTACAGGGAGAGCGTTCTCCCGGGTAGGGCTGAGGGGTCCAGAGAATTCAAAGTCGTTTGACGATGACAGGGCTAGAGAGCCTCCAGTCCCCATGTTTGTGGCGGTGAACAACTGGTAAGCGGTGGTGCGCTCGAATAGCTCGCAAAAGGCCCCGACGATCTTGGTCCAATGTTCGGGATTGAACTTGGTCACGTTCTTCAGGATGAGCTGCTGCAGGCAGTTGCTTCCAATCCGAGATATGGTGTCGTTTTCTTGGCAGATGCAGAGGGCCAACAATTCGAGAAACCGGTCCAGCATGTATTCGAGCGACTCAAAGTAGTGCGTGAAGAGCTGGATCATGTTACGAAGAGCTTGGATCATGGTAGTGGACAACCAGACCGACAGCTCCTCCTGCGTGAGAACATTCGTCATCTCTGGCCGCGAACGCAGCACCATGAATATGGGGTAGAGCTGCTGTCGCCAGAGAATGTCCCAGAACTCTGGCGTGAAGTCGCCGCCGTATTTGATGAGGGCTGCGAAGAAGTATTCAAGCGCATTAGACCTGACTTCTAGATCCTCGCCCGTCATGAGCACGTCATGGAATGCGAACAATACGGGGAACCAGAAACCTTCTTCCACAGACGTGTTTGCTTGCGCCTTCAGGTTGGGGGTCTCGGGTGCCTTGGTTTGGGGTTCGGCCTGGGCGCCAGCCTGGCCGTTGCTGTTGTATCTCTGCGACAGCGGACATTCAGGAGTTTTCAGCATCGCAGGAATGATAGACTTGATTAACTCCAACGCTGCGAGGCTCTTCTTCTGGAATTTTAAGTTCTTGGAAAACTCAGTGAGACAGACAATGAGGTCCGTAAACGCGCCTTGGGAAATAACCACCCCGAATTTGGTCCTGTAAATCAGGTTTACATTTTCGTAAGCGAGGTTCACAATGCCCTCGTGTGGCTCTCGTGCGGCGACTGTGAAGACGCCGAACATAGTTCTCCATCCAGAACGGATATTATCCCCTCGTGCTTGAATCATCTGGATCAGACAACGCAAGACGAGATCTTTGACGGTGACATTTTGAGAATTGACCAGGACGTGTTCGAAAGGCTTGAGAAAGTCCTTTTGGAATTTGAATCCTGCTAATTCTTCAATCTCCATGAAGCGCATGGAGAGTTGGCGCAACGAGTCCAGTGCAAAGAAGACAATGTTCATGTTACTGTGGCACCCGACCCGGTTGAAATGCTCTCCAAGAACATCCCAGATATTGCTCCATTCGAACCGTACGCGCTTCATGTTGTAGTAACTGATTTCAACAATCTTTTGGAGACTGTATGTCCTGGGCGATTCATTGTATCCCGACACCTTGATCTCGGCCCAACTCACTTCGGTGAGGGCTTTAGCAAATTGAACCATTGCTTCGCCCGAGAGATTGGCAGTGTTGGAAAAAATCCGGTCGACGCTACGGATAAGATCGTCAGAGCGACTTTGTAGTGCAATTTCGTTGGAAAATCCTCTCGATCCCGTCCCCGCCCGTGGTCTTGTTTTCTGGCGAGACTGAGTCGATGAGCGAGAATCACCGGTTTCCGTTCTTGAAGGCGGCATGAAGCGGGCTTGCGAAACATCCGGGATAGTGCTTTCATCAACACCCCCAGTAATGAGCTGCAGTCGGTCAAGCTGGCTGATACAGAAGAGTATATCCTTCCATGACTGATGCAGCAAGTTCCCCTCCGTTTGTCCCAAGTCCAAAATCACTTTCAGAGCTTCAATGTTCTTTGCTTGCATGTCCTGCGGGTTGTTCAGGTTCGTTGTATTTCGTAGCGCTGAAATGAACGCCTCTCGGGGAGTCGAAAGTTCGAAGAGGCATGCAATTTTGGTGGCAAGTTTCATACCCTCCAAACATAGCTTGTTGACGTCGATGTTGTGTGATTTTTGATTCTGGCTCGACAGAGCGGAAAAGAAGGACATCCATGTAACATCAAACATTGACCCAACATGCTTGAAGGAAGTAGCAGGAATGAATCTTGGGCCGGCTTTGGCGGCGTTTCTCCGTTGACTCTTGAACAGGTTCTTGAAAAGCTGTTCCGACCGTAATGAGATTTCTTCTGACTGCTGCACATAGGCTTCCCGCTGAAGGTCCCGTCCGACGTTGGAGAAGGCTTGCCCAATACCGGCCGCAAGACCACTGGACTGGACTGTCTGCACACCGGCAGCCGCGGCCGCCTCTCTTTCACTCGTGAGAACAATCTCATTGCTTGCAATCTCGTCATAGATACCGATGAGGTATTCGTCGGGCAGATCGGCGTTGTCATTGATGCCTCTGTTGTTCTTGATGAATTCTTCTTTGCTCATTCTTTTGGCGATCTTGCTGCTGTGCTGATCGGTGTTGAGCATGATAACGGAATAAGCTAGGACGTACGCCGTGTCCGCGTTGGCAAAGGCGTTGGGATTGCCCATGACATAGCGCTCCGCGAACTTGAGCATGAAGCGATCGATCTTTTGCGCCTCACCCGGGAGGCGAAAAGATTGCAAAAACTGGCGCAGAGCATCAACAAATCTCTTCTTTGTGAAGTTCATTGCATCCACGAATGCGTGCATTATGTCAATATTTTGCTGATCACCTTCGCCAAGATATTCGCCAATTTGAGCCTTGTCGAGCTTGTCTTCCTTTAGAAGAAACTCGGCAATTTCAGCAGGCGTGTTGCTGCTGATAAAGCCATCACGTATAAGAAGCTTGATGCCTTTCTTCGGCTTGAAGTTGAACTGCCTAATGGCATTCGTCAGGGCTGTTTTGCGAGCCTTTTCCTTTTCAAGCTGATCTGGGTCGTCATTCATTACAGGGGTAGAGGGTGGCAAGGGTGTCTCCAATCGAGACGCACTATCACTCCACGTCGAGGTCGGATCGATAGACGGCCGCAAGTCATCAAGAGAAGGTTTTACATCTCCATCGGGTCGAAGAGCATCCCCGCCGTCGGAGCGGACAGAAGCGGACCAGTTGACCAATGAGCGGACGGTTTCGACCAGGGCCTCGAGCGACAGACGCTTCATAGCATACTCCTTTGGATAATCAGCCTCATTGTCTTGGGGCGAGATGATGTGGGAAACCGTCAGTGGTGGTGGCAAAATCCCCTTCAGCTGCCATTCGCTGGCTGAGGGTGTTCTTGCTCTCGCCTCCTCGTAAACCTGCTCGTTGATGGTTGTGATGGTAACAGGCGTCGTAGAGAATTTGGACAAGTCTTCGATCATGGTCTGGAAGATGTTATCTACTGTTTGATCGCAATCATAATTCAAATATGTCTCAACCAATGCTCTCGGATCAGCACACAGCCTGTTCAGTATAGTCACAAAATAAAGCTTCTGTGATATTGGCGCGTTGCGCCGAGACAACAGTGCCAGATAAATTTCGTTCAAGAAGACTTCTATCTCTTTCTATTCACGCAGGTGTCAGCGAGGCCGCCCAATGTACAAGGTGGAAAGAAAGCACTCAAGTGCCGCGTACCTTGAACCACGGCCTCATGTATTTTAGCATGAGCCAGAACATCTCGGAGCAGACCTCGAAAATGCGGTCTACGGAGCTCGCACCATTGCGAGTAATGCTCAGACAGAGGTAGAATTTGATAGCTTGTAAGAAGGATGTGGGTTCATTGTTTTTCGAGTTCTTAATTGTGCAGAGCGGTGACGTGAAGACGGTGAGGTTGTTGTTGAGTAGCATAAGGATGAGATGGAGTGATATCAGCTTCGACCGCATTGGCTGGCCACGCAGATCGTATAACTGATCGGGAGGAAGAATTTTTGTCGACAGATTGCAGAAAGATCGAAAGACGAGATAGGCGTCCCGGATGTACACTTCGTCCTCGGCATCAAGGGCATCCGTATCTTCTTCATACGAACCTTCCAATCCGGACTGGCTCGTCGCTGAACCATCCTTGTTGATAGATTTTAACCTTGTCACCATGGTTGGCCCATCCCCAAGCGTCGAATCATCGAAGCTCTTGCGATGCTCAAGATCCTTCAAGGTCAGCTTCGCGCCTCCGTTGGCGTGTACGGGCGTCTGCGCTTCCGATTGCGGTGCTGGCGCTTCATCACCCTCAACCTCGGCAACAACATCGTTGGCAGAGTCCGCAGCGTCGAATGTAATGTTGCTTGGAACACGCTTAAGATCATACAGATGCATCCGGGATTCCTTCATATGTAGCCTAGTTTTTACGCGCTCGAATACTGTGCCGACCATTTGAGTCAAAGTGCCTTGGGCTACCTGCTGGTTCGCGGTGCTCCTAGAGAGGAGGAATACATTGTAGACCTGGCGCACAGCCTTGAGAAGACCAGCACCATGAACGACAATCTTGTCATTCAGCACGGCTGCTAGCAGTGATTTGACAATCTGAAGCTGAATCTCGACCGCCGTTGTTTCTCCTTGGAAGCAGTCACATATCGTGTCAATAGCCCGTTCGATTAGAGGCGACGGCTGTTCGCCACTCTCTTTTGGCTCAGTGTCGGCGGCGGCATCGTCTCTCCGCGGTAGAGAAAAGTAGGAATAGGATATGAGCTTGCCGATGCAGTCGAGTGCGGTGGTCGTCAGCTGCGGATTGTTGGATCGGGCAGCGAGTTGCAGAGGTGCAAACACAATCTCGGGGTCGGGAAGCTGGTCTTGTTCCTTGACGGCATCTTGAGCCTTTTTCGTCGAATCAGCTAGCTGCTGGTTGCGTTGCGCATCCTTGGAGGCGGCGATGGCATCCAAGGAGGACACCAGAAACTTGAGAGAGCTCATCGGAGAGCACAAGCGGGACCAGGGGCCATTCGAAAGAAGTCAGCAAGATGGGCTGCAGGAGCCACGGAGTTCGGGAGCCGTGCAAATGACGGCTGGTGTCAGTGATCAGAAGGTCATTGACCCCAAGGCTTGTGAGATATTCTGGCAGCGGCGTGGCCGGAGACAAAACAAGGGCGCTATGGTCGGTTGGCTTCGAGCTAATGCTTGGAGACTGGGTACGACTGGCCAGATATCGTCCAGATCTGTGCTGTGCCTCGGATGGGACGTGGAAAGACACAGCGACCACGGCTGCGTCGGGCAGTAAGCTGGATCTTCGTCCTAGGCGCTGCAATCGCTGGATGGTGACGCGCGCAAGATGAAATTCACAAAATGGCTGGTGGTGTATGTAGTGAGTCCGTGACTCTGTGAGCTGGGCGAGGCGGCTGACAACGTGTTCCGCCGCTCGCGAGCAGATGTTCAGCGATCAAAGTGGGGCTGGACCCTTCAGGAATCAGGTACCAGCGGCTTCCTCGCTGCACTGAGGCGAAGAATGTCACTGGTGGTGCCAGAGGTTAGAGCGCTCGCTGGCTTGAAGTTTCAGGCTTTCCAGGCTCTCCAGGCTGTTCTAGCAGCGGGTCGGCGTTGGACGTTGCAAGGACGCCGTCGCCCGCGAAGTAGAAGTCAGGGGTAATTGCGTCCGAAGTCACAAGGGAGGCAGGATTCCGGCGATAGACGGCCGTCTCCATCGACGCAAGCTAATTGGGCCGCTCTAGAGGCGTCTTCATGCAGTGACTGGCAGCGATGGTGAGAGCGTCAATTGGCCAATACCCGCCGAGTCGGCGCCGACACCCGCTGGAGTCCTGACTCCTGACACCCAGGAGCTCTACGGGTGTAAACGGGTGCGTGCTACTCCGTAGTTTCACCACATTTCTTGACTCGAGATGCCAGGTTTTGTTCTTGCTGAGTCTTGCGCCTCTTCCATGGCATGGCTAGGGCACTATCGAGCCTCCTTTCCCTCAAGAATCAACACAGGTTTTGCTGCTGGCCGCGAACCTGAAAGCCGACAAAGACTGACGGAGGCTTAGGCATCTGTGGTGAATTTAGTTAGGTTTGTGCCGTTTCAATTCAAAGTACTCTGTACATACGTACATATGCCACAAGTCGCTGCAAGTCCAGTGTAAGTGCAGGCACCGGCGCCGGCCCATCAATCCGCCGTCTGTCATAGCCCGTACAATTCCGAGAACGGCCCCAAAGCTTCAGCACAGGCTGCAGTGTGCACAGCTCAACGCAAAAATTCTGGACGACCTGGACCAACCACAAGCCCCAAGGGATTTCTCCGGGCCATTTCATGCGGCACCCGCTCCCCAATCAACAATTTGCGCGCCGCCGCAACCTCACATTACTGGGCCTCTTCCGCCTTTACACATCCTTTGCTCCGCGATCTACTCCCATTCGACTCTTCCTGCCCGTTGGTGAGGTCCCGTGTGTCATCTTGTAGCGACCTCCCATCTTAGCCGTCCCGACCGACCGTTCTGCGGCCTCCCAGCTCAGGGCACCTTTTTTTTTCAACATGCTCAGCGCCGCTATCCGAAGGCGAGTTCTCGCCCCGACTCAAAATGTGTTGCGCACTGGCTTCGCCTCTCACGTAGTGAGATGCTATGCCTCCTTCCCTGATCATCAGGTGGTCAAGATGCCTGCTCTGTCGCCCACAATGCAGGCTGGCAACATCGGTACATGGCAGAAGAAGGCGGGCGATACCATAGCCCCTGGTGACGTCTTGGTTGAGATTGAGACCGACAAGGCCCAGATGGATTTCGAGTTCCAGGAGGACGGCGTGCTTGCCAAGATACTTGAGGAGTCGGGTGCAAAGGATATTGCCGTGGGACATGTGAGTGACCTTCTGTCTCTTGAGAGACGTGATTTCTCATGGCAACGATGAACCATTGCAGCCCACACGACCCCGAAACTGACAGAAGCGTTATGCATAGCCCATCGCCATTCTCGTGGAAGAAGGAACCGACATTTCCGCATTCGAGAAGTTCACTCTGGAGGACGCTGGCGGCGATGCCAAGTCCGCGCCACCCAAGGAAGAAAAATCCGAGTCCAAGCCCGCTCCTTCATCATCAACCCCCGAGCCCTCATCCACCAAGTCGTCTGCCGAACCTGAACAGTACGCCTCCCAGGGCAAGCTCGAGACAGCTCTCGATCGCGAGCCCAACGCCGGGCTTGACGCTAAGCGACTCGCTCGTGAGAACGGCATTAGCCTGGACGGTATCAAAGGCACTGGCAAAGGCGGAAAGATTACCAAGGATGACGTCCAGAAGGCGCTCAGCAGCCCCGCCACCTCCGCTGCCCCGGCTGCCACGTTCGAGGACATTCCCTTGACGAACATGCGCAAGACGATTGCCAGTCGTCTACAGGAGTCTGTACAGAAGAACCCCCACTTCTTCGTCTCCAGCACTTTGTCTGTATCCAAGCTCCTCAAGGCTCGGCAAGCTCTGAACGAGGACTCCGAGGGTAGATACAAGCTTTCGGTCAATGATTTCCTCATCAAGGCTATCGCCGTTGCCTCCAAGAAGGTTCCCGCTGTCAACTCTAGCTGGCGAGAGGGGTCCATCCGTCAATTCAATGCGGTTGACGTGTCCGTCGCCGTCTCCACCCCTACAGGCCTGATCACTCCCATCGTCACCGGTGCTGACAGCCGCGGTCTCGAGTCCATTTCCGGAAAGGTCAAGGAGCTCGCCAAGAAGGCTCGTGACAACAAGCTCAAGCCTGAGGAGTACCAGGGTGGCACCATCTCCATCTCCAACATGGGCATGAACGCAGCAGTGGACAACTTTACCGCTGTCATCAACCCTCCCCAGGCGGCCATTCTCGCTGTCGGCACCACGAAGAAGGTTGCCGTGCCTACAGAGAACGAAGACGGCACTACCGGAGTCGAGTGGGACGACCAAATCACCGTGACTGCCAGCTTCGACCACAAGGTCGTTGATGGCGCTGTCGGAGCCGAATGGATCCGTGAGCTCAAGAAGGCTATCGAGAATCCTCTGCAGCTCATTCTGTGAAGAAATGAAAGACAAAAAGGAGTTGCGCCGTACTGTACGGTTTGACGAACTCGTGTGTGGTCGTGGTTATGAGGAGCGCCAAACACGTGATAGACTTACTGGGGAATGATCCATGGAGAGGGGGATCGCGAAGACCACACTCAAGGATGCTTGGGCTGTGGTTCACGAAATAATTGGCAATGTCCTTTGCCTTTGTACAATGACACTTGATTAATACTGAGGTTCGGGTCAACGGAAAGGTGGTGGGCCTGTACAAACGACTCGTTTTCTCCATAGCCTGTTAATACAGACGTCTTACCTTTTTCATCTCTGATTCTCTTTGTTGCATTTTACATTTGCTCTCTTTTTTTTTTTTTTTTTTTCACAACACCTTCAATGTTGGGGCTTTCTACGTGAAGAACAATGCTGAATAGTCTAATCCTCACGAGGCCGCGGGGAAGCTTCTGACAACACACAGGTATCTCAGCAATCAAGCAGCTTTTCAAACGCACGCTGAAAGCCTACCCAAGGGTGACTACTGGTCCTTCGAAATGCCCTGACGCCATTCAGACCCAGTCGCTCGTTATTCTACCTCCCGCGATCCTTTGAGAGTATAAAACCGGCATACAGAGTCCTCAATACACTTTGACCGAGGCTCTTCCAGCCCGAGACAACTGGTCCCCCGGAATAACGAAAGCAGGCGCTTGTTCTCTCAAGTGCCTGACTTATTTCCTTGCGCTTATACCTGCGAGCAAGAGCAAGAGAACGTACCAGACAGTGTCTTACCAGCATACATTGCCTTCATCACAGTTTACAGACTATCCCCGGTGATGCCTTGTTTACGCAAAGGGGAGGCTGGTTTTGGAACATAAATTTGCTAGGTCTTTGTGCATACATCTGAATGCCGTGCCTAGGAGTCTTTTCTCATCGATAGCCAGCTCTGCTGTACCACTTAGTGGTGCAGCTATTTTCGACACTCGATCTGTCCACGCAAGATGTAGGCAAATAGATCGACGAACTGTGTTCTTTGATGTACTCAATTCGATGTCCCCAAGATTAATGTCGACCGGCTTTGGGCGATGATATAAGCTAATTACAGAGGTATTACATTATGCCAATTAGACAACATATTGCCCTATGGTGAGCCACGTCGTCCGTGTTGGCCTTTACGAGCGCCCAACAGGAGCAGCCTCACCATTGGGCTTCCAAAAGACGCATAATTACAGACAGGCAAACACTGTGCCAAATCCGAGAAAAATTGTGCCGAAACCTTGCGAGCTCGTACCTACCTATCCAGCCAGAAACCGGCAATACATCTCTTTCCCGATCGACGATTGCCTTTCGCCGTATCGGCATATGGATTTCTCGCCCCTTTCCTGACGCCTCCCATCAGGCTATCATCCCATTTTGATACTTGCCAAGAACTGTATAATTTTGGACAGGCCAAAATCTTCTTCACATGATCCGGCACCGACCGGATACGGATATGTACATAGCCGGCTAGCCGGCCCAAAATCCCTGCAGGAAAACACGGAAGGCCCAGCATAAGGCGGCCCGCGGGAACTCTACTCCGTATTTTGCCCTTTGAATATCGATGCAAAGTCTGCCACACCACCGCACGACATGATAACATGTGCACAAATTTCTATCATGACTTCCGTCGGATCTCGATATGCACGCATGTTCCGTTTGTCTTCCGGATAGGCAGGTTGCCATACGACGCAACGGGTCCTGTACCTAGGACCGAATAAAGTGCCACGGGAATGCATGATTCGTGAGTCCATGGCGATAGTACGTGTGTCAATATGCGCAGTTCCTGCTGTAATACTGGATGTATGGAATGTGCGGAATGCTGAACCAGATAACTATGTAAGTATGCCTCTCTATTGAAATTTTCTGTCTTGTAGTAAGTTGTGACGCCGGTTCCATGCAAATGCCTTCTTCTTGTTCTTCGTTTTAACTAGGTGTTCTTCAATCCTCTTTTTCTCCTTCCGCCTCGTCTTTTTTCCCCTTCCTTTCTTGATTTCTCTTCCCCTGATTTTGCCTACGCATGCTGAACTTCCACCTGCCCATCAGCCATGCCAAAGTACGCCGCCACCGGCTTCTGTGCCTGCAGCCCCTTTCCTAGCTCAGCGGCCTCGACCCCGTTCAGGCCGTAGAACAGGCCAATCTCGACAATGCCCGGCATCCTGAGCAGTTCTTCAGCCAAGGCCTGAACCTCCCAGATGCCGTCCTTTCCTCTGCCGCTGCCGCGCTCTTGAACTGATGTCAAATCCTTGGGAAGCAGCAAAGGAGTGAAGGGCGCGTCAATGATCCACATGCCGTTGTCCGTGACACATTCGCCCGCCTTACTTGGGAGGCCTGATCGAACAACAGGATTAGACGAGCCCATGGCGCGCAGTTGTCGCAGGACATCTGGTGCAGCTAGAGGCAGAACCTCAATGGGGATCGCCTTATACTTGGTACATAGCCGAGGGGAGCGTTTCCGAGAGTCTGATCCGCAGGTCAGCGAACCGAGCATGATGGTTCATGAGCCAGCCACTTTCAGCTTCCCCCTCTGAACATAATTTCCGTCTTGCCCACTTCCATCTCTCTCACTGGTCACCTGTATGGAAAATGCAACATCAAACTCACCTGCCACTGCAATAAGCTTCTTCGCAGCCGTCGCCACAAGCTTCTCCTGGAACAAACACGCGCCGCCTCCCTTGATCAGATTGAGATCATCGTCCACCTCGTCGGCACCGTCAAATGCAACGTCCAGGGCAACAGGCTCGCCGCCCACGAGCGGTCGCTCGTCCACAGAGCACATCTTCAGACCAGCCATCCTGAGAAGCCCCTTTGACTGGCTACCCGTGGGGATAAAACTCATTGGTGCGTAAAAGTCGGGCCCTTTGCTTACAATGGCCTCAACGACGTAGACGACTGTGCTGCCAGAGCCGATGCCCACGAACTTGTATGAAGGGAGGAGATGTTCATCTACGGCTCGGTACGCGGCCTGCTTCTTGGCCAGCTCGATGAGTTCAGCGGTAGACGCCATGGCTGCAGTCCTGGGCAGTGAGTGGTTTCCACTGCGTATCCCGAACAAAGGACGAGCTTGTTGCGATTGCCGATGTGGTGGACGTGCAGCTTCAAAGGATGGCGGAGCGGCAGCGGTCGTCGTTGTCGTAATGGTCCTACAAAGGAAAGAGGCAGTCGCGGCGGGAGACAGATGTGTAATGCGATGCGAGGCGTTTCACGGCGACCGCATCACTGGCATTTCTGGTCGTGAGGTGGAGACGGCAGCATCATGAGGATATATAGTTTGATTGACGCCGGCAGTGGGGCGCAGCGCGCCCCTCCGCAGAGCCTCCCTAGGGGCGAGTAGGCGGTCTAAGGCTAGGTGTACTATGTACATACAACACCTATCTAGTACTAATCAAGAAAAATACGAGAAATTTGAGCCGCTGCTGTCGCTGGTTACAGCAGCGTTGTCTAGTGTCATGGCCCGTAGCGGGCAAAAGTTGTCTGATCTCCTGCTGGGGGAGAGTGTAGCAGAAGGCGATGAAGCAAAGAGAGACGGCAACATCGTCACCGCGATGGAGCTTGTATGGCGCACGGCTTTTAGGCTGAAGAAGCCGGCTTTACGGCACGTGTCCGTGGACCCGCCACGGTGTGCATCTCCCGCTCTCGATATCTCTTGAGTCTTGCGTTGGGCGCCGTTGAGCAGGACGAAGAGCGGCGCCGTTGGCCCTTGATACAGTTACATACAGTTATGTACTCTGTGAGTCCGTGTATTGAAGCATTTGCCTCAGCTTTTCATCGTCCCGATGCAGAGCCGGATGATCACGTGTTTATGACTAAGATCGCTTGTCGCGGCGATTTGAGGATAACTATGTACTTCCCAACGAGACCCTACTTTTTGATCACGGAGATTGTTGTATTTCTTTTCTTTCTTTTCTTTCTTTTCTACAGAAGACTCAAGTTCTAACAACGACCTCAAAATGGAGCTGAAATTTGATGACACAAACCTCTTCAGCTATACGAATTCAGAGATCTTCGAATACATCAGTTCCCTCCCCTCGTTACCGGACTATGGGGCGATTGTACCACTATCCCATAAGCATTTGGACGAGGCACATGCATCATGGGACGAGGTGGAAGATGCTGTGAGTGCCATGAAGCTTGCATCTCAGCCTGGCATTCATGTCCCACACGTTCACCGAATTGTCGTCCATAACAGAGACTTCTACTGCATCATGGATCAATTCCTGGAACAACATTTGATGTAGCGTGGCACGAGCTTGGTTGGTTATCAAGCCTTCGATTGGCCTTCCAACTGCGTCGCGTTGTCCATTGCTTGAGATCAACCGTGTCAACCTCAGCTGGATCACTCCCGACAGGCAGATCTGAATCATACTATCTCGAAGATTGGTTTCGATTGCCAGACAGAGCAACTATCCATCCTGTCAATGGTTTCCTGAATTTCTGAGCCAGCTTTCCCGGGCTCATCCACGAAGTCAAGAAGACACCAGAAGAGCACGCAACTTGCCTTAGGCCAATGTTCTCACACAGTCGTACATTTGTCTTTACACATCATGGCTTGGCACCCTGCAATATGATACTCGACCCGGAAGGGCAACTGCGGATTGTTGATTGGGATTTAGCTGGATTTTACCCCGAGTCCTTCGAATATGCCGGCATGCATAACTTTCTAACCACGGGCTGGACCAGATCCGCAAGGTGGCGATGGAATCTGTTTTCCTGGATTGCTGGTGGGTTTTACAATAAGGAGTTCCGGTGGCTGGAAACTATAAGATTGGCCAGCTTCCTTATTAGGGACCTCACCAGCTACTACCACTTGCTGACAGGTCTTGTATGCACCGTAAAGGAAGACTACAACAACTCCCTGACACTCGCGACTCTGCGAGTTCGTGAGTCGTGACGTTGATGAAAAATGGTTCAGTTGCTGACGATGTTGATGATGT
This sequence comes from Claviceps monticola, assembly GCA_018360055.1. Classification (NCBI taxonomy): domain Eukaryota; kingdom Fungi; phylum Ascomycota; class Sordariomycetes; order Hypocreales; family Clavicipitaceae; genus Claviceps; species Claviceps monticola. The sequence continues at coordinate 45,287 of SRPP01000041.1, forward strand.
CGAAAAAGACGACGCCTTGGATAGAGGATGAACAGGATACCTAAGGTGTCACGTTAGGTACCTAAGGTATGTATGTACACGATCGCTCGGCACCGTGTGGGCCAGCCCTACTAAACAAGACAGCACATTCTATCCATCGCGACAGCACATTCTATCCATCGCGACAGCACATTCTATCCATCGCGACAGCACATTCTTTCCATCGCGACAGCACATTCTTTCCATCGCTACAGCACATTCTTTCCATCGCTACAGCACGTGGTGGGCGACTCGACGGTTGTATCTCTACATAGATGTCTACCGATATGTGCATACATACTCGGTGCATTTATATCGCACACTCTTGCCTATGTCTCGACGGGAATCTGTGTTGTAGCTACTCCGTGCAAACGTGCTTTTGCACATGTACCTACCTTGTTCCCTTCCCTCAGACTTCGTGACTCCCTGTCTGCTAGGCTTCTTACGACGCGTTACATACCAGGTGCAACGACTTCCACCAGTAAACTCCCGTCAGAATCTCTGTACATATGTATGTGCATATATAGAATTATCTCGTAATGGAGCCCTCCACAGGGCCATACGTAGCTCACAGGCCACAGCCGGTAGAAACTGGCAAAAATGCCTCCCTTGCTTTCCGCTTACAGAAGACAGGTATGTATGATATATCCTGATGTTTCAAGGGCCAAGAGCTAAGACAATTTATCCTCTTCGGCTCGTTCGGAATTCCTAAAGTCGGCGGCAAGAGTATTTAACACCCACCATCTCCCACTGCAACGGGCCAAATATTGTTCTCTTTGATCGCCTCTCTTGCGACCAATTCTCCCTTAGGGTACTCACACCCGCTGTGTGACACGACTCGAGCCGAAGCTTCCTCACCAAACCAAGTCGTCACAAAACATGTACGCCGCAAACTTCGTTGGCCTCGCCCTGGCCATCGCCATGCAGCAGCTTGGTGCAGTGGCTCGACCAGCCGACCAAGTCGTCGACCCCGTCGACCCAATCAGTCCTCCCGTCGATCTACAGCCGGGCGACGGAGACTTTATAAAGCTGCCCTGCCCACCCGCAACCAAAACACTTGGCTGCACAACGACCTTGTATCAATTCCCGCGTTTCATCTGGGGACCCACGTATACCATCTGGACCACCACCACTACGTCCACCGAGTCGATCAACTGCGGTCCTTGCACGGCCGTCACCACTGCTATCATTCCTGAAGGACCGGGCCCGGTGGTGCACTTCAACACGACCATCACGGAGAAGAGGCCATCACCCGCTACTGCTTTTGCGTGTGCGACGTCCGACGGCCATGTTGCGACCATACCGACGTACACGCCGACACCTACGCACTGAAGCCTGTCAAAGCCTGTCAAGTTGGGACTGGGGTTGGTTGGGAAAGAGGCAGAAACTTTGGGGGGTTTGAGGGTTGGCTCGTCGCATATGGTGGAGGATGAAATGGTGTGTTGAATGATGAAAATGTCTTGCGAATCGATAATTTTTCGTTGATATTTGACATGAGCGAGTATGTAGATGCTTTTGCGTCTTGGCCGGGGGCTACACAATACATGTGTGTGTATGCCCTCGGCATCAACGTTCCCAGCACCTCCATCGACTCAACCCCCCTTGGGCCTTCTTCTTTACTCTTCCTTCGTTCACGTTAATACACCCCCTCCCTCATTCATCAGCATCGCAACCCCCCGTCCGTGATATGTCCGTCTGCGCCAAGCCGGCCTCACCCGCGCCCCTACCCAGCAAATTCCGCGCCACATCCACTCCCCATATCAACGGTCCATAATCATCCTCCGCCCGCCTGTACATCTCAACAAGCGTCCTAAACTGCGCCTTGACTTCCCTATTACACGACAATGTCACGTTGCCGCTCCGCCACCCGTACATAAAGACAGAGAGCTTCGCAGCGCTAAACCCGCAGTGCCGCACCACGTCGAGCGCCACCCCAGGAAGTGCCCCCCCATCAACATCCTCCTGAAGAGAATCCGGTCTCCAGCACTCAGTCATGACAGTGATGGGCAAGTCCACCGCAGACGGCATCTCATGCACAGAGAGCTCCCGAAACCGCGCCTGGATAGCTTCCCTGCCCCCATTACAGGGAGACATCTGTGCCTGACTCTCCAGAGGCAGTGGCACCAGAAGCTCTCCCCTCTCGCACTCCGATGCCGTCCCCACGAGGCGCAGAACATGATGAAAATGCTCCGCAGCTTCAGGCGTACACACCAGCCTCCGGCCCTGAAGAATAGAATACAGAACCTTGGCCATCAAGCCCCCCTCGTGCCGAGCCTCCTCCTCAATCTGCGCTCTCGTCGCCACAGAATGTCCCCTCTTCAACATCACCCTCAAATGCGTCATATCCGACACCAGAGCCACAAGAATCGAGTGATCCAGGTTCAGCGTCTCAGTGAGCCCCTCGAGCGGACACCCCACCAAATTCCGAATAGCATCCTCCACCGCCGCGGGGGGTCCCCTCGACAGAAATTCTCCCGTCCGTACCTCCACTGTGACATGCACCGCAGGATCCATCCGCGAGAGCTGTCTCAAAAACAGATTTATATCCGGGTTCTCATCCCCGATGTTCGGCAGCACAATTCGTAGACGCGGGATGCGATACTCATGTCTGTGGAGCTTTGCAGCCGCGATGAGACGCTTCACCTGCTTCGCAAGGGGCACATCGCTCCATTCGTCCTCATCCAGAACGACTTCGTCTTCCGGGAGCTGATCTGAGTCGTGCTGGCCCCAGTTCCAACCCGCGTCGCCCATTTGCCGTGCCAGTCGATCAGCCTGCAGCGTTCGCACGTGGAGCCATTCAGAGCCGGAGGCTACGACGTGGACTTCCACTTTGGCTTGCTGCTTCAGCGTGCGATGCATGAGCTCTTTCTGCCGGGCACTCATACTGGGCATGCGGGAGATTTCTTCGCCGCGGGTTGTCTTGGCGGATCCCTGGAAGGCTTGGTGGATGGCTACGAGGGAGGAGCAGCGCTTGAGGATGGCCCAGTGGGTGGTTGCGCGGGAGATGTCCGCAGCGGAGGTGTCGACCTTGCGGCGCGCGTTTCGTAAGGATGCCTCGTTGGGTAGTAAGGAGGAGGAGGAGGAGGGGGAGAGATCGTCGAGGGCCTGCCTCGCGAGCACGTGGCTGGCTTGCAGGCTGCGCAGGAACATGAGCACGCCGGTGGAGGCGATCTTCTTGGCCCTCGTGGAGAGCTCGCGCAGGAGTAGTTCTATTTCGGTGATTAGAACTTGTGATGCCAGGACTGTTTTGTTGGCGAGAGCTAGCAGGTCTTGGTGAGGGTCAGGGTCATGGGCTTGTGGCGCGTCAGTCTCGTCGGCACTCAAAGGGCCGGTGATCGCCGTAGCTGTTTCGCCGAGAAGCCTGGAATATCCCATCATCGCCATGAGAAGGGGGCGTCACCATGAGGGTGCGCGTTGACTTGAGACTGAAAACGACTCAGGGGTTGTTTCGTCATTTGTGGTCCTGCCGTCAAGCCCTGCTGGCAGATCTGGTCAGTCCCCCCGATGCGTAGTACTATGAAACGAATTAGCATGTTTCCTAAGTTCTCTCTTTGCTCCTTCTTATTTTTGTCCCATTCTTTCTTTCTTCTTATGTTATCTCTTTTGGGGAAGATGCCACCAACACTTCTTGTCCACGCACGTGCTACTACTCTTCTGCCCACACGTTGTCACTGACAACAAAGTTTCAGCGGCCCTTCCCGTCGCGACCAAGACGTGATTGGCTGACGCATGGGACGACAGTTTAGCCGAACGACAGAAGGGGCGCACTAATCCACCGTTGACCGTTGCACGGGCGAAGCATTGTCGATAGCGCCGTTCGCACGGATGCGCATCATCTCACCAAACCCCATGAGACGAGTCGCCCTAGACGCCACGAAACGTGTGTCAACATGGACTAAAAGGCCCCAATTTGTCTCGACTCAAGACGATGCGGGCGAAGACGCTCCAGATCTGGGGTGTACACCGTCACAAGAGGATACTTGATCTGTTTGAAATATTGAGACACTGAAATAATTTGATATCGTAAAAGCAAGGCTCAATTTCAACTCTCGTGGTCATAATGAGTGTATGTACATGTACAATGAAAATGGGAACATAGGTTCGAAGAAGTCCCGAGCGCGAGGTTCAAATCCACCAAAATCAGAAACGTCAGTTAATGCAGTCCCTAAAGAAGATCTCCACGCCCCGAACCGAAAATCCGCAACCCAACAGCGCCCTGGGGCGGCCAAGGTATTTGGAACAAGAAAAAGTAAAAAAAAAATCGGTGCGTAAAGCGCCACAGCTGGTGCAGAGGCAAGTTGCCAAACGGCAAACTCAAGCCTCGTCATCTCCCATCAATTCAATGTCCAAGTTCAACCAACAGTGACCTCAAAGTGAACGGGGCCAGGGTTCATGTTGAGGCCGACACCATCAAGATCATTGGTGCCAGCGACGTACGCGTTGGTGCCGGAGCCACCGTTGTTGATGACAGAGCAAGGCTGGTTGCCCGCGGCGCAGACCTTCATGGCCTGAATGGGCAAGCCCGCGCTGGCAGCCACCAGGGAGGAGATATCGGCGCCACTGTAACCGCCGTTGGAGTGGTTGGCAAAGTCAAACTCAAACCAGGTACCGGCAAATTGGCCAATGTTGCTGTACTGAATGCTGCCGGAGCTGCATGCAACACCACCTTGCGTATCAGAGTCGGCCACAAGATACTTCTTGCCATTGACGGGCAGGTCAAAGGTGAGAGCCTGATTGCCTTTGAAAAAGCCGTCGATCTTGCCAGTAGGGCCAATCTTGAGCCAGGCGACACATTTCTGGTCCTTTCCAGAGTTGTTCTCGAACGAAGCGGAGTAATCGTAGCCGCTGGCATCATCGACAGCCATCAGGTTGCAGCCGTAGTTTGAGGCAGCGCCAACATTGCCCTTGTAGGCAATCTGAGCAAGGGTCGCACGCTTGCCGAGGCCACCACAGAACTTCTTGGGGCCACTGGAGCTAGATCCAGAGTTCGGAGCGGGCTTGAATTGAACGGGGGTGGACACAGGGGCCACAGGAGTCGGAGGAGGAGGAGGAGGGGCCTGATAGGCATTCTTCACGGGAGCGACGGGCTTGACAACAACAGGCGGCGTCGGCTTCTCATTCATAACAAAGTCCATGCGCTTCTCTAGAGAGCGATGAAGTTGTCCGTGTCCGTGGCCGCTGGGTCGGGCGGAAGCGCCAAGGGCGGCAACCAGCATAAAAGTTGGGGCGGAAATCTTCATGGTGAATGTTGGCTTCGTGTATACCGAAAAAGCTGAGTGTTGTTTGTTGGTTTGACGTTGAGGTGGATAGAGACCGAGTCAATCGGCAGGTTGTACACAAGACAGGTATTTGGTATTCGCAGAATACTCGAGGGGTCGACGACGGCGTCTGACAAAGTAGGTCCGGACCGGCTTTGTGTTGTCGAAAGAGGGTGATAGATTGACCTGAGAACGGACAAGATCGTTCAAGGGCGCGCAGGTCGAGCGTTTGAAAGGAGCGTGAGCCGACAGAGGCAGCAGAGACACACGGAGTCGCAAAGAATGACTTTTAAGGTTGAAAGGCTGTGTGTAGAAGTTCGTTGGTGAACAGGTAAGACAATGAGAAGGGGGCGGGCCTCTTAATAAGGGCTGCGCTGCCACAGTCAGTCAATGTTGTTCTGCCAGCAGGGGGTCGCAACTTCCCACTTTCTGGGATTGCTGACTTGCGCTAGAGCCCGAGGCCAGGAACTGGCGCCGCACTGGGCTTGGAAGCGGGGCCAATCACCGTTCCAGCCTCCAGGAGCAGACGTTAGCGCATAGCGTGGTGGGCTGGCTGCGAGGCACGCGAGCGGGCTGATTGGTCTAGCGTGCCGCTCCACACCTTTGTTCCTTGGACTCTTGGAGTTGTTAGCGAGGACTCTGCAACGCGGCAACTGTGGCGTTGTTGTTCCTGAGCCAGGAGCCCAGGAGACAATGAACGGCCGGTCCGAGCCCCTTTCGTAAGCCATGATGTACTTCTCCTCGTTATTGATCGTGTCTGAGTAATTATGCACCCCAACAACGACAAAACGCTCGGGTTCAGGTGCGTGCGGCCCCACGCGCTTGCCGTTTCGAAAACCACACCGCGTTCTCCCAGCGGCCGAGTCGCGCATTGCTGCATGCTGCCTGTGCTTGCTTTGTGGAGGCCATGCATGACGAAGGGACCTGGGAACTACATATCCATCTGCTATGCGTGTCAGCCACGGCCAGCTGTCTACGCAGCCCGTACATGTTGTTAGGTAGTACATAGGTATGTATGTGCCTCATGGTTGTGTCATTCCACCACCTGTGCTCACCTACCTAGCAATGGCCGCCCCGAACAATTGAGCGAACACTTACGGAGTACAGAGTACTCTGTACAACCCTCCACATTCAACTTCAAGTCAGGGTCAAGTCAGGGTCAAGTCAGGGCCAAGTCAGGGCCAAGTCAGCTACGGAAATGTAAGTCAAAGCCAAGGAACATTTCCCGAGCACTGTAAAATGCGACCCACTCGTTTCCCCTGGTTATAGTTGTAACGTTCTCCTCATCACGAATCGGTCCCCCGGTCCCCGAGACCATTCCACACGGTTGCTTCCAGCAACAAGACGGCCGGATTCCTTGGAGCCAGCGACTTCTTTTCCAGCGTTCCTCGATGGCCATGTTTGCCAGCCATGCGCTGTACGGTATACATATATGTACTTACGAAGCATTGGCGCTGGAGTGCGCGGCGTATCAAGTTTGCAGCACTGGAATGAAAAACAAGCCACAGACATTCTGCAGACTATGCATGACTCGTCCTTGGGCTAGAGGTATGTATGTGTGTATGATCAAATTGGTGGTTAAAAGTTTGGGGAAGGAGATGGACGCTTCTCTCGTTATCAGAATGCATCAGGATTCGGAGGCAATGGCGGCGTCGTCGAGCCGTGTTGTACTAGGTAGGTAGGTACCTACCTAGGTAATGTAGGTATGTAGGTATGTGGTCATGATGAGCCAATCTCCCCCCTTGAGTGCGCCCCCCACCATTCGTATGAGGTGCACACTGCAGACCGTGCAGGCAAGATGCAGCGACTCGAGATGGCCATCTAGATTCCTATTACATACGATTCACAGCGCTCAAAATTGTTTCTTGCGCCAGCAGATTTGCGCCAGTCTCTCATTTCGCCTGGCCGCGCGCTTGCCGGCCGTTTGATGTGCACTGTCCCAAGTGTCCGCAATTCTGCACTAATCAGCACTCGAGCCTCCAGGCTAACCAGCGCTTCCTGACCCCTCAGCCATGCCACAGCGAAACATCTCGTTGCCGCAAGTATGTAGGGAATAAGCAAGCCATTGGCAGTTTGTCCCGTTGCCGCCTGCCACCCAGTACATATATATGGAGTACATACGTACACATTACGGAGTTGCACGAGTCCAATCCTCTTGTCAATTGATTACATACCTACATACTCAGTATATACTCCGTACATGTCATAGATTCATGGCTGGCTGCAAAACTCTCCGTAGTCTTTTCTACTCACAATCCAGAAAGAGAGCACGAATGGAAGAACACCCCCTCCCCCCTCGGACTAGGTAGGTACCTAACTTTTAGCAGACGATGCCGTAAATTACATCCCCCCAAGCCTCGTGATCATTCGCAAGCTACACAAGTAATCGTCTGATGTCCACTGAGTGCGGAAGTTCCCCAAATGCAAAAAGTGAGATAAACAGGTCAAAAAGATGCATGACCACGCGCAATGCACCCTTCTCTATCTGGAATTACAAAGTAGTTTGCCTGTCCCTAATCCCTCTCGAAAATAATCATCATGGATCACACCACCAATGTGCCCAGACAACACCAACAGGCACACACTTGGCTGATCACATCTCGTAGTATCTTTCTTATTTTTTGTTCGTATCTTACTCCAGCAACTTCTAAAAAAGCCCGACTCGCGCTTAGGGTAGGCACATACTCTGTCTGTGTACCTACCTAGGCACTGTGTCAAGACTTGAGAGTTTAGAACAGAGCGAAAATCGAGGACAAGATGTCAAAGATGGAGGCCAGTGCTTGAAGAAGCTTGTGTGAATGTCTCTGATAGTTCATTCGGGGAAAAACGTCGTGATGTAGCCAAAGTAAAGGCGCTTGCGAGAGCAAAGGAGATCTACGGAGTGCCTAGTTGATGAGAGGTAAGCACAATGCCTCCGTACGGACCGTACCTAGTAAGGGCAGAGCTAACGTCCATGCATTAGGTACCTGAGAGATCAGTTCTAGAAAGGTACGTGTGCGTATGCACGAGTAGGTTTGTACATGTCAAGACTTCACAAGCGATCCTGGCCCTTTGCCAGCCCAGAATATTCTTGCGATGAGAGCTGCAGGTAGCCAGAGGCTCACTGATTGTCACCGACAGGGAATGCAACCAATCACGTTGCAGCTCGATGGGCGATAGGAGTAGGTAGGTAGGTACCTATGTATCTACCTCATATGTACCTGCCAGGCTCCAGCAATGACCTGCTTGCAAAAAGCTGCCGCCAGTTTTGTCAACTTCGCCTCACACTGAAATTCGCCGTTGTTTTGAGCTCCGTATTCAAGACATCGAATGTATTACATAAATCTTTCCCGAAACGTGATATCGCGATGGGAATGGGATGAAGCATTTTCTTTCATCGCATTGTACAGCCATGAGGTGCCTAAGGTACCTAGGTACTCCTAAGGGCGGGGCTGCGGGGCATGTGACCTGAAGTGAGCCTCTGGACCATGAAGATGACTCCTACCTATAAGGCGGCTCAGACAGTCGCCAACGATAGACATAACCTCTCTACCCTCCCATTTCACCCAACTATACGCCATTGGTCACCTTGTCTATTTTCGTTCTGGACAGGTTACCGACAAGTCTCCAGCATGGCTCACCAGCCGCCGAAAACTCGTGTCAACAAGACTAATCAAAAAACCGTGTCCACCAGATAAAATGCAGTGACGCGAAGCTGTGGCAGTGCGCGCCAAAAATAGGCAAAACTGTGATAAAGACCGATAATGTGCGATAAGGATCTGACCAATGACAGCGACCGATAACATATCGTAATATACGATAAGGGTACTGGCCAATTATAGGGACAGAAAGCTGGAAAGACTCCACACCATACCCTCAAAAGCAACTGGTAACAAGGAGCATAAAGAGGCAAACACGAAATGTGCGCCTTTGCTACGCGTCGCCGCACAACTTCTTCAGTTTTGCCTAATAATCTCACAGTTTTGCGTGACCTTGAGGCCATGCTGTTAAAGAGCCGGAAGCCGATATCTCAATCGCACTGTCATCGGCATATTCGAAAAAGCTGCAGTGGTTCAAGGACAGAGATTGTAAGTAAGCCTTTGCTAATAGGGTATAGCTGCTGCCTGCAAAGCCTAATGGCTTGGCATGTACAGAGTATACATTGCACATAGTCATACATATCGCACCTTCGCTGCCTGACCACGATATCCGCCGTCGATTGAACAGGAATGAACCGGTCACCACGATCTTTCCACTCTCTACCGAAGTGGAAGACTTATGTCGTGACTATGCGAGCATCTCCGAAGCCATCATTGGTCTCTTAGACAATGGCGAGGTCTTGTACGAAAGCCAATGGGCTGCCTCGGTCATGGTTTTTCGCATCAGCGAAAATATAGTCGTCAAAGCAGGCCACGAGGGCTTTTCAATAACAGAGCACCAAACTCTGACATATCTACAAGAGCATATACCCGAATTTCCAGCCCCAAGGCCATATGGTTTACTTTGCCTGGGCATTCATTGCTTTCTGTTCACCAGCTACATCCCTGGCATGAACTTGGAGGATGCATGGCCTGAGCTAGATTGCTCCTAGAAACAGGACATCTCTCGTCAGATAGACCTCCTTTTTTCGAAGCTAAGATCTTTTTCTGTGCCAGAACACGCATGCCTCGGCGATGTCGCTGGCGGGGGTTGCAGGGATTTGCGGCGATCGCAGCGTGTCAGCACCAAGCCGATTAAGAGTGTCGCAGAGTTCGAAGATTTCATCTTCGAGGGCTCTAACACTGCCACGCCTATATATATTGGACTTTTACGCGGACTCATGCCGCTGTCTAACAAGATTGTCTTCACACACCGTGATATCCGCCCCGCGAATATCATGGTCAGACGCGAAGACGGGAAATGGACGGTCACAGCAATAATCGATTGGGAGAACAGCGGGCTCTATCCCGAGTATTGGGACGCCATTAAGACGGCAAATCTGCTGACGTTTAGGGAACATTTCGACTGGTACAAGTATATTCCACAATCAATCTCTCCGAACCAATATCCTGTCCAGTGGCTGGGGGACAGGCTGTGGGATCGAAGTACGACCAATGGTTAGTCATTCTGTGGCAGCAACTGGCCGACTAGTATGTTTGGTGATGTTCCGTCAAAGAAGTGGATAAAAGAGTTTCACTTTCTTATTCAGCATCATACGAATGACACACAAACTCCTCAGACAAGACCCTCCTTCCTCCATCATGATCAGCCTCTCCTTCGTCTTCATCTCCTTCGTACTCGTCAAACTGGTGTCCTTCTTGGCCGCCAGAATCCTGACCATCGAGACTCGAGAGGGAACACCAGATCGTCACCGCAGCTCCAGGTGGTGTCATCTATTGCTCCTGCTTCCAATAGCAATCAGTTCCCACATTTCCCGAGCAATAGTCCTGACGACAATTCCAGGACGCAGCCTCTCGCTGGAACTGGATGATTTGCAATTTTTTGTATTGTACCAAAGAAGTTCTTCTTCTGGCCGGTGAACATGAACGACCAAGCGACAGGTATTTCGTGCAGAAGGATGAAGCTAGGGATTCGCAAATATGCCCATTGTTAATTTATCAATACCAGCATCATATCATGATGTCAGCCATAGGGGATCTCAACCGGACGAGATGGCCTCCTATCACAGCGCTCAAGTTTGTTTCTCGCTCCAACAGATTCGCGCCCGAATCTCTCATCTCGCCTGACCGCACGCTTGCGGGACGTTGGATGTGCACTATTCTTGTCCTGAGCTTTCCGCACTTCTGCACTACCAAAAAAAAAGCCCTCGAGACTTCGAGGCCAAGGAGTATTTTTTGTCTTAACAGTATATAGAACAGTGACTTTGTTAAATATTATTGACTACTTCAATAAATATCCCTTGTTAGGAGAAAAATTAGAATCGTTGAATACTTTTAAGTCTTATATCGAGGCCAACCGGTGCTTTCTTAGCCATACCATAGCGAGCATCGTGTTATCTCTATAATACAGAAATCCTACTCATGGTCCGTGGATCTAGCCAGAAGGGGCACCCATAGGAACAAAGAAGCCAAGAGCCAGACTTTATGCGTTGAAGAAGAGAAGGTCAGAGTTCAGATCACAAAGAAGCTAAAGGTCAGGATTCAGGTGAAATACATAGAAGAGAAGTGCCAGCTTTTGTGACCAAGAAGCCAAGGGTAAGAGGAAAGAAGATGACTCCTTCCCAAGGCCGTTATGTAGATAAGATTGCAGAATTACCCAAGGACGAAGGGGAGGAACCAGAAACTTAAATCTTTTTGTTATCTTGACTTGGTTGTGCTCCAAGATCCAGGGGGCCAAACTCTATTATTGTGATTTGTAGTTTGAATTCAGTACCATGTCCCCATATTGAAGCTCTTGATACCGTGTGTATGTGCGTACAGGGACTGACGCTACTGCGACGTGTATTTGCTTGTGAACTTGGGCAGCAGTCGCTCTTTTGGCAGGGATCGAGATGGGTTAGTGGCTGGGATCTTGACCTTCAATGATGCCACGTGCTGCTTCTATATCGATTACCTGGCATCGTCTTGCTTTCACACGCATATCAGTGGACAGTCTCTGGAAAATTCATAGACAAGCTCATTGCTGGCCTATCTATGCATGTCGCTCGCCAATACCCACCAGTAAAAGTACTCGCCAAATCGCTATAATCGCTGTAATCACACCTCTCACCTCGACATGCATTCGTGGGATTGGCGTCATAAATACTCTCAGCTGTAGCTCCTCATGGCATCCTCATAGCCTGAACCACCCCGCAAGTCTCGCCCAAACTTGTTGTGGATATGCAGCACCTGCTGCATATGCCGCACGGACAGCGTCTCGGCCCTGCTCAGGGCCAAATCTTGTGCGGAAGCAATCATGTTCTTGATCTCTCTCCCATTGAGGTCGTGTTTTGCCAGCTGAGTCAAGTCCTCGTCAGTAAAGGACTCTACGCTCAGCTTCCCATGGGCCTCGATTCGCGCAATAAACATGTTGAAGATGGCCTTTTTGGCTTTGAGATCGAGCCCTTCATATCGGAGGGCAATGTGAATTCGAGACTGGAAAGCCTCATCAAAAGCCTGCATCATCATGTCAGAGAAACGTCCAAAATATGCGAGCGATGAAAGGTGCTACTCACCTCAACGCGATTCGTGGTCAGAAACAAGATTCCCTGAAAGTATTCCAGCTGGCGCAGGAAGATGCTGACAAGTGCATTACGGTGTATGTCCTGCATGTTACGCTTTTCGAGAAACACATCAGCTTCATCCAGCAGAAGGATTGCCCCCCAAGAATGACAGATGTCCAGAATCTTTTGCAGTTCATGTTCAAGAGTTGAAGGATTCGTCCCAAGTTCACCGGCCGACGCCATATACAATGGGCATTGGAGTAATTCGCTGATGCCTTCTGCAGTGAGCGTTTTGCCTGTCCCAGGAGGTCCGTGTAGAACACCTGCGGATTTCTATGTTAGCACTCATCAAACAGAGAAACTGTCCAGTGCCCAAACCAAGCCATCTACTTACTGACGAGCCCTTTCCCCTTTCCTTGAATGACATCATCGATTGTCTGGGACAGATTGTATTTGCGTGACATGACCAGTGCTTTGATCAGGTCCTTCGTTTCTTGAGGCAACACCAGTGAGCTCCAAGCGTCTTCGTTCCATCTGATCTCACCAATCCTCAAGACGGAGAATTCTAGCCATTGCTTTTCGGAGAATGAAAAGCCGAACACGACCGGCGATGCGAGTAGATAGTCGTCATCTGTGAACAGAGGAGTTGGATCCATCACAGTATCATCATCTGCAGTTTCGGCAACTTTCTCTTCTGCCAGCGCGTCGACGCCAGTGGCTCCTCGAACGGTTGTGGTGAAAGTTGTTGGCAACGATTTCAACGCCAAAGAGTTGCTCTTTGCGTTCATTTCATGTTGCAGTGCTTGCGTGATCACGACACAATGGACGTTTTCCCCAGTCCTGCTGCTTGCCAGCTCTGTCCCAATTCCCTCAAGGGAACACAGGCCATCCGCCTCATCCATGTCATCCTCGTCATCAGACAGTTCGGAATCGGAAAGTGCATCAAAGTCTTTTGGCCGAACTGCGGACACCGAGTAGTTTGGGTTGGTACGCCTGAAGATGACCGGGTCCACCATGATGCGACTTGGTTGGAGGTGGAACTTCATCACAGCCCCTTTCTTTCGTTTCATGTAGGCAAGACCAGAGTACTCCTTCAAGTAGACCCCACTCAAAGACACAAATTTCTTGCCTCGCTCAATCAACATCTGACGCATCTTAGGCTCATCCTTATGGTACGAGAGTGGATAAAATGGCAGGCTGCTTATCTTTCGAGTACCATGGAAGTCCGCAATCTCCTCTGTGATACTTCCAAGGCCAAAACGCTTCCCATCAAATTCGAGATACTTGCCCTCGACAACGTAGTAGTCGCCCTGAAACGGTGAGGAACGACGTGCAGCCATGTCGAGTTTGAAGACACGAGGGTCTTCCGTCTGGCCGTAAGTCCCAGAGAACACGAGTGTATTCGGCTTCCATAATGCCCAGAGATATTCGAAGCTGATGATTCCACTATCTAGCATCGGGTATAAGCTTTTCTTTACTTTAGCATAGTCCTTGTCTAGATACTTGATCAGGACTTTGAGCTCCATTCGTTTGTTGTCAAGCCGACGCTGGTTTTTACGCCGCTCTCGTCTGTGTCTTCCAGCTGGCTTAACCTTTCTCAATTTTTTGCAGTGTGATCGTAAATCTTCCAAATATCTGTGTTCCATGTTAGACGGTCTCTGGCAAAACGCAATGTACCCCTCCGACAAAAGTTACAAACCCGCAGACAAAGTCACCCAAATGCAACAAGGAAGAAGAGGAGGCTTCGGTAGCTTACAGAAACAGTAAATTTGGGTCTAACTTAGGCAACTCGTCCACAAGGTTTACTCCACGAACATTGCCAATGACATCTTGCAGACATTCACGCAGAAGTTGACTTTTGATGTCGACAAACGAGGCTCGGTACCTCCCGTCAGTATGGAAAGTCCTTCTCACGTGAAACAAGTAGCCGGCGTATTTCGAGTCCGAGGCCACCTTTGTTGTGTCCTGAAGCTTGAAGGCGTATAGTTTGCTGTCCCATACTGCATCAACGCGTTTATACTCGAGCTTAGCCTCCTTCTTAGCATCGTGGCTGGATTCTGGCTCGTTCTTATTGGCCCGAGTATCATCTCGAGAACCAGCATCTGGCCTACGACTGATCTGCGTTGAGTCAGCTGTATTACGGGGACGGCTGACGATAGGCTGTAACGGGCTGATGACGGGCTGTTGCTGGATTGCGAACACGCCGTTTGTCTGGGGAGCCTGATAAACGCTTAACGAATCTAGTCGGTGCTGTAACTGGCTGCAGTGCAACTCGAGCTTAGCAAGGGCCTGCATTGTATCTTGTTGGCTGATAGCATCAGTTCGCTTGCTGGGGTGCTGTTCCTTTTGACGCGAAGGACTGTCATCAGTCACACGGACTGCCTTATTCACTCTTTCGAGAGCATTGAGACTGTCGCCCATGTGACGTCGAGAGTAAGAGCGGGGATTTCTGGACCTTCTCGATTCGCGCCTTCCGAAGTCTATGTTTTTATCTGGTGGCGACGAGTCGATATCCTCATAGGTATCCTCATCGGCCTCGGAGGAAGAGCTGACATCGCTTTCGGTTGACGAATCTAGCTCCGAGTCAGATGATGAAACATCCTCCAACCGCTCCAAACGATGGGACTTCCTCGTTCTCTTAAGCTTTTCATTCTTTCCGGAACTTCCACGCTTGCCAAGATCCTTGGGGTTTCTGAACTTGGCCGAACCGTCGTTAGGTGTGTCGCGTTTGACCTTGGACTCAGACTCGTGTGAATTTTGACGACATGCTGACTGATCAGCTATCTCGTCATCATCCTTTCTGCCCACAGAGTCGCTGAACTTCTGACAGGAGTCTAGAGGCCTTGTATTCACAGCCACACCAACTTGAGATGGTTCCATGACTGCTTCTGAAATCGAAGTGTTCGAAGAGCTCTCGTGGCTCGCGATCCAAATACCTCCAAAAGGTGACCTGGCGACTCGAATCTCTACAATCGACTCTGAGCAAACAATCCCTGAAAATTGTGATCTTAGCGAATAGAAAGGCTCCCGCTTTGGAAAAGCAGTTCTTACAGTGAGCTTAGCGATGCGAAGAAGTCGGCCAGCTGAATCTTCTGTAGGAATGATTGACAAAAGCCAGCAAGACGACAAACTATGGCATTTGCGACTAGTCAGATTATGTGTCAGATTATGTAGGGCAGGCAGCTGTGGAAGCTAGCTGCTGTTGGAATATAAGTTATAAAATCGACTGATTCTCGAGCTGACACACCAATCAGGCAGCAGGTGAAAGAAATCACACCTGTGGTAGGGAAACCCCAAATGCTATGTGAGCGCCTGTTTGGGGGGGGGGACTGAATCGCTATAAATGGTAGAGAAAGGAAACAGACGAATCAGGTTGCTCTTACCTCCCGGCTCCGGCCAAATACAGATATGTAACTAGAGCTTAGAAGTGAAGGAAGGCTGAAGGAAAGCTCAGAATTCAAAGCGAGGAAAGTGAAGCTGCAGAGCTGTGAAAGGATTTGTGCATTCGTGTGCATTCATAAGTTAACCCAGCCAGCCGTTGATCCCTAGCTCCAGGCAGCATCTGTCACCTCGGACGAGGGCTATGAGCCCATCACATCGACACGAGTGCCATCTGTGGGCAAACGGTGTGCAGAGCAGAAGCACATGCATCTTACGGAGTATGTACATACATACCTGATCAGCAGTTGCCCTACCTGCGAGGGGTCGCGCAACAATGGCGCCCTGACATTGGCTCGACTCCATCGTGAAGCATGGCGTTGGCGTTTTCTGCCATTGATTGGATGGAAGTGGTGTACGGAGTACGGACGATAAACGACTTGCAAGTTGCGACGCTGCGTCACAGCGGCAGGCCTAACATGTGTGCATATGTACCTGTAACCTACATACTCCGTACATGCATTATGGCATAGGTATGCCTACTCGAAACGAAGGTATTTTTTTTCACAAGGTTTACCCCATGATGCCGTTGCTGCGAGGCGCACTCTCTGGGGAGATGTGAATTTGACGGCTTTTCCTTCACAGCGCCATGAGCAATAGATAGCATGCAACGGAATGGGTTTTGTGCCCAACGGGCGGCTCGCAAACTCGCAGACCGTTGCAAACTTTTGCTGCAGGTCGAGAATACCGCAGTCATGAAGTTAAACTGCTTGGCTCGACTGGCCGGCTTCACACAAGTTACAACAACTTCGCTCAGTCGGGCAATGCCGCGGATGCGTACATGTCGATCCATGGCGTGAGACCGAGCCTGCGCCCTGCTCGCGATGTACGAAGTGCATATTTGTCTAGCTGTGCGATAAGAGCGATGCAGGGCAGCAGCAGGGGGTTTGTATCATTGAATGGCAATGATAATAAGCTTGATGCTGCAGGGCAATATTCGAATTTCTGTCGACTCCCTAGAAGAATCGGGACTCTGCTGCCGTGCCTAGCACGGATACGGGATAGGTAAGTTAGCGAGCTTATTACATAGCGAGGTATGCACCATAGTGCGCGCCATACGAAAGAGATACATGCTGTCGCCCAGCGTCGCCATTGTCTTGACTCTCGCGGTGTTGCGTTACATACCTTGGGTAGGTAGGTACTCCTTATAGGCACTTACCTGGTAGACACAACCCCTTGGCAAAATAACCTCACATTCACGCGCCAAAAAGTGGGTGAGAACGTGAACTCTTTTTACGCCCCCACTGTACGGAGGGAGTAGGTACAGTGTCTATCATGTAGTCCTAAGAGGTACAGTAGGTACCTAGGTGGTGCCTGGTGCGTATCAATGTTCAGTACATATGTACATACTCCGTACGTGGAAATTGGAATTCGTGAGTCCACTAGCATTCCCGCAGCATCAATAGCTCTCTCGATCTGGTTAGGTGCATCGTCAATTCGTCATGTTGCAAGTTTTCTTGGCCGGGGCGTCAAGTCCAGACAAGGTCCAGTCGCGTCTTCCAAGTTTTAGGTCGAAGCAGCGCCAGCGCCATGGCCCCTCCGCTGTTGTCGAGGCGGCATTTTCGTTACAGTAGTAGACCAAGGTGACCAAGTCGCTTCCTGATCACTCATCGAACGCATTCGCTATTGTCGCCTCGTGTCAAAGAAAGAGAGAAAATACGCTTCTACGTGACACGACCTCTCTGCCGGGCCTCTTGACATACTCGACAGTGGCCTCCGCCACATTGGCCCATCGTTATGCCCAGCAACAGATCAAGGCTGTCATCGGCCGATCACAGGCTCCATCATCAAGGCAATCGTTTGCTCGGCAGTAGTGGACGCATGCGAGACTGGGTTCAAGAAGAGGAAAGGTCTAGTAAGTCATATTGCCGCTTGGGCGGCATCCGCGACAGGAAGTCTGAGGGATGTCGGCCTGACTGACGATCGGAAACACATCAGTGCTGCCTCGGTTCAATCGGGATCAAATGCGATCCGCTATTCCAGCACTGGAGGCTACCAAAGTGTGTTTACGTCTGCGACACCTCGTGCAAGAATGCGTGCCTTGTGAGATGAAGGCGAGCCGAGTAACCGCGCCGCACAGCCGCATTATCACGCACAAGGTCATTCAAGCAGCGAAAGAGGCCGGGGGGCCCGAATACCGAGGATGCGTTGTAAGCTGACCTCACGATAATATGTGAACGAAGAAATGTCGGCTAATATATAAACTTGCTGTCAATCTGTCAATCTGGTTGCTAGGTTTACTGCCTTTTGGTCAATCAGAAATGGTTCAAACATGAAGCTGTTGCTGAGCTGTGGGACTCCGACCTACACAAGCTGCGAGCTGAAGCATGTGAGGTAATTGCAAAAGCCTTGTAAGTACACGTTCAATTCCAGTGCGATCCAGTTGTTCTAGACTGACAAGAATTATTAGAATCGAGTCCGAAGAGGACGTCAACTTTCTCCTGTACGAGGTTCTACTCCGCCGCTACTCTTACCTTGCAAACACGATCCCTACCCCACCCATAAACGTTATCGAGAAGGCTGTCGACCTCCATGCAGTTCGAGTCATAGGCTCTTCTGGCTATCAGAAATGCATCAATCACCTGTGGCGGGGTTGGCTAGTTCAAGACGAAAACGACCCGTCGGTCTTTGTCGACTACAAGGACAAGGATGACCCCAGATTCCTTACTCATATGGATCCAGATCGCATGCGAACTCCAAGGAACCAGAATGCTGCTCAACTCCTGCTGTCTCTTGTCTACCTCGTTCTGTATACTATCGCGATCAATTCAGTCAATCCTTCAGGAGAGCTGGATGGGGCTGAAGTGACACTGTATTTGTTCACCATTGGATACATCTGCGACGAAGTCATGAAAGTATACAAAGCAGGTTATCGCATACTTGGATTTTGGAATGTCTTTAATTCCATTTTGTATTCTTTCCTCACCGTTTCACTTGTCTTCCGAATTATTGGCCTGACAGCGTCCGAGGGCTCCGACTCTCGCGAACACTACAGCAAATTGAGCTACAACATGCTGGCCTTTATCGCACCCATGTTCTGGTGTCGGCTGCTGTTGTATCTCGACAGCTTCAGATTTTTCGGCGCCATGCTCGTTGTGCTGAAGGTGATGATGAAGGAGTCTGTCATTTTCTTTGCACTTCTGATCGTTGTCATCATTGGCTTTCTTCAGGCCTTTATCGGATTGGATCTGGCAGACGACAACGTTGCAGGTGATGTCATGTTTATTGTCGAATCTATGACGAAAGCTATCATGCAGAGTCCTGAATTCGAGGGGCTTGAAGCCTTTGGGCCGCCGTGGGGCATTATACTATATTACTGCTTCACTTTTATTGTCATGGTACGAATTCCTCTCCGCGACACAGACAGAACTGTGCAACTAATTTCTCTTAAATTAGATTATTCTACTTAATATCCTCATCGCGCTCTATAACTCTGCATATGAAGATATTTACGAAAATGCAGACGATGAATATCTTGCCCTGTTCTCTCAGAAGACTATCCAATTTGTCAGAGCTCCAGATGAGAATGTGTATATTGCACCTTTCAATCTCGTGGAGATTGTCGTGTCCGCTCTATTCGAGTGGTGGATGACCAAACACACTTATGAAATCATCAATGACTTTGTGATGCTCACTATGTACTCACCTTTACTGTTGGTTTCGGCATACTTTGAGACGCGTGCAGCACATCGGATCCGGCATAACAGGTCAAGGGGAGATGAAGACGATGACGTTGTCGAAGAATGGGAGCAAATGGCATCTGAGATTGATATGGAAGCCGAGGGTTGGACCAAGGCATGTGATGAGGTGAAGCCCAACATGGACGATGACCCGACCGTGTTGGAAATACAAAAATTGCACTGCGAGTTGGATGAGCTGAAGTCATTGGTTATGCAAGTCAAAAATGCTGCAACTTCCAAGACAACGACTTAGCGAGGGAATGCCGCCTTCAGAATCAGCTTATAGAAAGGCTTGAGTTCAGACGTATGTAAACCGTGATCCAGACCTGATATGAGAGAACACTGTATTTTCACGATTCACATGAGTGACGCTAAATGTGTTCCTGCGAGAATGAATGCCATTGGTGCACCGCCGCAAGGTTCTTGATGGCTCAATCAAGGCGTTTCAAATTAGCTTGTGAGTATGTACGTAGTCGCGGCAAAACATACACTGTCCCCCGAAATTCGCATATCCAAGAGATGAAAGTTGCTTAGCCATCCTCGGAAGGGAAGTACTTGCTGGTCTCTGATCAGTCTGTGCCAGAGACAAGTAGAATTTTGGTGCAAACTTACGGAAGAGCCTCCTTATAAACGTCCTCGTCCTTTTCCTGGAAGACAACGAAGACGACCTTCTCGAGACCGCTGCCCTCGTGCTCAAGAAAGGTTCTCACGGTGTCACAAGCGACGTCCGCTGCGTCTCGGCCGGGATAACCATACACGCCAGTGCTGATGGCACTGAAAGCGATGGTTTTGAGTCCCTCGTTTGACGCCAACCTCAAGCTCTTCTCATAGCAGCTTCGGAGGGCTCGTTCGCTTTCCAAAGGCTTACTTTTGCTATAGATGGGACCGACTGTATGAATAACGTGTTTGGCAGGTAATTCATACCCCTTGGTAAGGACCGCATCCCCCGTGGCGCAACCTCCCAGTTCACGACATTCGGAAAGGAGCTCAGGTCCAGCGGCCCGATGAATCGCGCCATCAACACCGCCGCCACCAAGCAGGCTGTTATTCGCTGCATTGACAATTGCATCGATCTGAATCTTGGTGATGTCACCTCGAAGAAGGCCGACTCGGGCGTTGATAGAAGATGACGGAAGAATTGGACATAGAGAAAGTGATGGGGTGGTCGGCTTTGCAAGCGCCAACGCTTGATAAAGCTGAAAGATGGTAGGGATTTCCGAGACGGTCTTGACTGACACCATTTTGTGAACCTGATGACAATAGTGCCGCGGAAGGCCAAATCGATGGTGCGAGTATGGGTTTGTAAGGCAACGGAGTGTGTTCCTGGCTCGGGTTGTGCGATATGAATTAAGAGAAGGAGTCCAATTCTTCACTTTGATGATTCTTTTTCGAACGCCAAGACTGAAAGATTGAGGGAGTTTTCTGAAGCTCTGCATGAATGTCTGCACTGGTAGATTGAGAAGCGGGCACAATGGCAGTTTGCAGTTTGCAGGATGGCAGAACAGAGGCTGTACTGTACATCTTAGTACAGCCCTACAGGTCACGAAACCCATTCGGCATCAGCTGAAACTCGCGTTGGCCCTTAACGATCAACTTTTTGCCTTGAGTGCATTGGACCATTGTTCACTTCTTGGCTGCGGCGGAATGGTGACCAATGACCATGACCATGCCTGTCTGTCATTGCCACCTCCACTGACGAAGACTTATCGCAGGCGGGCCGATCTGCTTATTGGTGCTGTCCTCATTTGTTGTACGGAGTACAGAGTACCTATGTGCCTAATGTTTTGCCCCTCGGTGCTCCTATGTAGCATATTTTCCGCCCCCGCCATAGGCATCATCAAGTACTTCTGAGTCACAGGCCGTTCACGTTGCAACTTGCGATCATCGTTAGCCTGGCACTGAGCCTCCATCCATATATTTCGCAAGACAAGAAGCTAGCTAGGAAGCTGCTTGAAAGAAACTCGATCACCGAACGCAACGCTCCCAGCTGGGATTATCCACCGCAATGGCTGACGACGCAACGAAAAACATGGCCAAGCTGCAGCTCGACGATGTCACTGGGGAAATGGTCTCCAAGGCCGAGCTCAAGAAACGCCAACAGAAGCGAGCGAAGAAGGCTGCCCAAGAAAAGGCTCGCCAAGACAAAGTGGCCGCCGGCCCGAGCCCAAAAACTGCGACGCCCGCGCCTAAGCCAGAGGAGATTCCGATCGACCCTGAGGCCATGTTTAAGCAAGGATTCCTGGACGAGGTCTATAAAGAACGACCGGTCAAAAACGTCGTAACGCGTTTTCCGCCAGAGCCTAACGGCTATCTTCATATTGGACATGCTAAGGCCATCGCTGTGAACTTTGGCTTTGCCAAGTACCATGGTGGTGTCTGCTACTTGCGGTTCGATGACACCAATCCGGAGAAGGAGGAGGAGAAATACTTTACCGCCATTCAGGATATAATCACGTGGCTTGGTTTCAAGCCTTGCAAAATTACTTATTCCAGCGACAATTTCGAACGACTCTACCAGCTGGCAGAGAAGCTTATCTCTCAGGGCAAAGCATATGTTTGTGCATGCGACGGTGTGTAGTTCGGATACCAAAATGATTGAGGGGATGAAGACGATGGAAGTTCACTCACTAACGTCACACCGGCTTATAGAGAATGATCTCAAGCTTCAGCGAGGAGGAGAAAAGGGTGCGACACCCCGATACCGCTGCCAGCATGCCGAGCAAACGGTCGATGACAACATGCAAAAGTTCCGCGACATGCGTGAAGGCAAATACAAGCCGAGGGAGGTCTTTCTGCGCATGAAGCAAGATATTACTGATGGTAATCCTCAAATGTGGGATTTGGCAGCGTACCGGATCAAGACCGACACACCTCATCATCGCACTGGGTGGGATTGGAAAATCTACCCGACGTACGACTTCACCCACTGCCTGTGTGACAGTTTCGAAGGCATCACGCACTCACTATGCACCACCGAGTTCATCCTGAGTCGTGTCTCGTACGAGTGGCTCAACAAGTCGTTGGAGGTATATGAGCCCATGCAACGAGAATACGGACGCCTGAACCTGACAGGCACTGTGTTGTCGAAACGTAAGATTCTGAAGCTCGTAGAAGAGAAGATCGTGCGGGACTGGGATGACCCAAGACTCTACACACTGATTGGCATTCGCCGCCGTGGTGTACCGCCTGGTGCAATCCTTGAGTTCGTCAATGAACTCGGCGTCACTACCAACATCACCACCATCATGATTCACAAATTTGAACAGAGTGTCCGCAGGTACCTGGAGAAGACTGTTCCTAGATTAATGATGGTTCTTGACCCAGTTGCCTTGGTCATTGAGGGTGCCGAGGCTTCGGACGTGGTCCTGCCATTCTCACCCAAGGACCCTAAGATGGGATCCCACACTGTTCGATTCACGCCCACTATCTATATCGACAGATCAGATTTCCGTGAAGTCGATAGCAAGGATTACTTCCGTTTAGCCCCCGGCAAAACCGTCGGCTTGCTCAATGCTCCATACCCCGTCAAGGCAACTTCGTTTACCAAAGACGAGGCCACAGGGAAGGTGACGGAGATCCGAGGCGTGTTCGATAAGGAGACGAAGAAGGCCAAGACATATATCCAGTGGGTAGGCACTGAGGGATCGAGAAAAGTGGAGGTCCGCATTCACAATGCGCTGTTCAAATCAGAGAAGCCGGATGATGCAGAAGGCGGTTTCCTGAACGATCTCAATCCTGACAGTGAGGTTATATATCCTGATGCTGTGATTGAGTCAGGGTTCGACGAAGTCAGACGCCGTGCGCCATGGCCAGAAGCCGCGGGTGAGAGCGAGCTTGGCAAAGGAGGCCCGGAGAGCGTTCGCTTCCAGGCCATGCGCGTTGCCTATTTTGTAAGCCGCATCCTGAAATCCCTCCTCCATGACAATGTGAAGACCGTCACTAACCAATCTTTGGGAATAGGCCATGGACTCTGATAGCACAGACGACAAACTCGTGTTCAACAGAATTGTGAGTTTGAAAGAAGATGCTGGCAAGAAGGCATGATTGTAGATTGTAGCACACGGGAGAATAATGCCCTACCTATTAGAGGCCAGAGACATGGGATCCTGGAGGTCACTCCAAGTCGGCGCCATTACTCAGCAGTTTCGAAAACACGTGTTGGTGAGACGCAAAATCATGCATCGTGACGTATCAATCAGCGTGCTCAGGTGGAACGTTTCTGGGATGGACTCGACGGTCACCACACAGAAGACCGTCCTCGCCCTCATGATCATGTTGTTATCTTGTGTTGAAGAGTGCCACTTGGTGTATTTCACTATCGCGACTGGACAGCCCGACGTCTATCAATGTCATGACATCTGAAGGCGATTCTCTGAAATATACATTCTGTACACTGGCTAGATTTGTGACCTCACGTTTATGACGTGGTCGGCTCGAGTAGAATGCCACCTCAATAGATATAGACTTAATCTATGACATGATTCTGACCTGAATGCCCCTTGTAGACAAGATGAAAGAACCCTTTAGTAGGAATTGCATACTCATGAAATTCCGATTGTACCGTCAAGGACAACCGGAGAGACTCTAATTCCAGTTTCATTGGTGGGCCGAAGCTCGCCATGGGCAATTTAAGCTGAAAGATTCAAGGTAACAGGAATAGGCTTACTACGGAAGCGCCAGATTCTTCCTTCGGTTCATTTTCGTGGTCTTCGTGTTCTCAATAAGGACAGAGGCATCTGACTTCTGCAATGTATGGCATGCCATCAGTAGCGTCATAATTGGGATTGAAACGTAGCAGGAGAGGGCTCAACGCGAAAACGCCTGGGTCTTTCTTTGTTCTTCTCTTTTTCAAATTTGATCTTAATGCTCTCGACAATGACAGGCTTTTGAATACCCAGACAGGCTATGTTTTGGCCGCCGCGGCCTTGGAAACGAAAAGGGGTCACTGTCACTGGCTTTGTCAGGTACCTGGTTAGGCTGTACCTGTCGCCCCTACGTAAGTCGCCATACTGCATCATTGACATTCCCAGAAAAGCACAACCCACCGTAGAGCACCTGCCTGCTCGTTTCTCACCTTCACTATCCTACAGTGCTACACGAAGTCACGACTTGCGCACCAGATTTCATTTGACTTTCTTTGGCGGGATTGCCACACTCCGAGGATGCAGCGCCACCAAATGCTTGCTGGGCTGTGTAACCGCACACGGGCAGAGCGACGACTCACCGCCCGTGCCATCTCCCCAATAAGCATTAGCGCAGGGCGATAAAGGCTGATAAGCCCTCCCGTCAGCCAAATGGAGGGGCAAGGTGCGAATTTTTTTTGTCCATCCGAGTCTTAGCGCCGTCCCCAACATAGGATGCGAACGGGGGAAAAGCAGTGTGACAGCCGGCGACACATAAATCTACGAGTCCACCCTCTTCCAGGGCCTCCAGTTTTTTCATTTTCCTCCACCCCCAGGTCCCCCTCGACTCCCTCTTCTTCCTCCATCTCACTTTTTGGTCGTCATCCGCTCAAGACGAACCGTGGACTCGTCCTCCCAAGCAGTCCTCGTTTTTTTCCCTGCCAAGTTGCCTCTTGGAATATCGGAACAGCACGGTCGCCGATCCAGTTACAAAATAAAAACGCCGCCACACAGCAGATTCGACTCCTCCATCGTCTCTGTGGGCTACTCCGATAGAACAAGACAATTGCTCGGACAAGCTGCGGCAGACAAGTGATCCGTCGTTTGTTCGTCTTCTTCAATTCGTCCTTTTCGAGAATTGATTTTTCGCATTTTATACCCCGCACATCAACATGTCTTCCGAAAACGCCCAGTCGATCAAGGTTCTTGATGAGCTTTTCCAGAAGCTCACTGTCTCCAAGGAGGCAGCTGACATCAAGGAATCCTCCAACCAACTGGCCAGCTTCATCAACGGCCGCATTGAGGACCAAGATGTTCCCACAAAGTAAGTTGCTGCATTATCTCGTCTCTTTTACCAACTGGCGTTCTATTTAGAGGCCCCGCCACTTGCAGTGAATTTTTTTTTGGTCATCCAATCGGTACCCCGCCAAGTGTCGGGCATGCCGCACCAGAGCCCCCAATTTTTTCTACATAATTGAAATGGAAACACCGATGGCATCACATCTTCCTATACGCCACTTTCTTCACAGCAGCGAAAGCCCTACTTTGCAACCAAATCCCCAATTCGCAAGCACACCAATTCTCACACATGCTAATTTGTTCAAATTTAGGATCATCGACAACTTGAAGAAGAGCCTCGCCAACAAGAAGGATGCTGTGGCTCGTGAGCAGGCTTGCGTTGCCATTGAGGCTATTGCCTCGCATTCCGAGGTTGCCGCGAATGTTGAGCCTTATCTCGTTGTCCTCCTTCCCAATGTTCTTGCCGCCGTGGGCGACAAGATTACTGCTGTCAAGACCGCTGCTTCCGCCGCCGTCTCTGCCATTGCTGGCGCCATTAATGGCAATGCTTGCAAGGCTGCCCTTCCTGCCATCATGGAGTCAATCCGCACTGCTCAAAAATGGCCCGAGAAGATGGCTGCTTTGGACTTCATCGATGTCCTGATCAAGACTGCCCCCGCTCAGCTCGCTTACCGTGTCCCCGACTTGATTCCCGTCGTTTCAGAGGCTATGTGGGATACCAAGAAGGAGGTCAAGGAGCGCGCTTACCAGACCATGGAGCAGATCTGCCAGCTGATCGTCAACAAGGATATCGATCGCTTCATCCCTGAGCTCATCAAGTGTATCGCCAAGCCTGAGAACGTCCCTGAGACTGTCCACTTGCTCGGTGCTACCACTTTCGTCACTGAAGTTCAGGAGCCCACCTTGGCTCTCATGGTTCCTCTGCTCGATCGTGGTCTCGCAGAGCGCGAGACTGCCATCAAGAGAAAGGCGGCTGTCATTGTCGACAACATGTGCAAGCTCGTCGACGACCCCAACATTGTCGCTCCTTTCTTGCCCAAGATGATGCCCGGTCTCCAGAAGAACTACGACAACTTGGCTGACCCTGAGGCCCGTGAGAAGACCAAGCAGGCTCTGGATACCATTACCCGCGTTGGCAATGTCGTTGATGGCAAGATTCCTGAAGCCCGTAACGATGGTGATCAGAACGTCGTTCTCGGCAAGCTCAAGGATGTTTTGAGCCCCAAGTATGCCTCCTACCTCGACAAGATGGGCCCCGTCGCCGAGTACATCGCTGCTATGGCTGGCCAGCTCATCGACGAGAAGGAGTCCGAGAACCTCGTGTGGGTTGACAACCTGAAGGCCTACATCGCTGTCATCACCGGCATCGACAACGCCGAAGCCACGGTTGACTCTCTCCGCAAGCGTGCCTCGCCTGATGCCGTCGAGGATGAGGCTGTTGAGGCCGATGAGGAGGAGGGTGAGGATCTGTGCAACTGCACCTTCTCTCTGGCCTATGGTGCCAAGATCCTTCTCAACCAGACGCACCTGCGTCTCAAGCGTGGCCAGCGTTACGGTCTCTGCGGTCCCAACGGATCTGGAAAGTCCACCCTCATGCGTGCTATCAACAACGAGCAGGTTGAGGGTTTCCCCAAGCAGAGTGAGGTCAAGACTGTGTTTGTCGAGCACGACTTGGACTCCGCTGACACTGAGATGACCACCATTGAGTGGACCATGAAGAAGCTTGCCGAGGCTAGTGTCGCGACGACTCAGGATGATGTCGTCAAGCAGCTCATTGACTTTGGCTTCACCGAAGGCATGGTGTCTGGTGAAATTAGTGCTCTGTCCGGTGGATGGAAAATGAAGCTCGCCCTGTGCCGTGCCGTCTTTGAGGCTCCTGATATCCTGTTGCTCGACGAGCCTACCAACCATTTGGACGTGAAGAATGTCAAGTGGCTCGAGCAGTACCTCTGCGACTCTCCTTGCACATCCATCATTGTCTCCCACGACTCTGGTTTCCTTGACAATGTCTGCCAGCACATCGTTCACTATGAGCGATTCAAGCTCAAGCGATACAGGGGCAACCTGGCCGAGTTTGTCAAGCGTGTCCCCTCTGCCAAGTCTTATTATGAGCTTGGTGCATCAGAGATGGAGTTCAGCTTCCCCGAGCCCGGTTTCCTCGAGGGTGTCAAGACCAAGGCCAAGGCTATCCTGCGTGCCACCAAGATGTCCTTCCAGTACCCTGGTACCACGAAGCCTCAGATTGCCGAGATCACTTTCCAGTGCTCCTTGGGCTCCCGTATCGCCGTCATCGGACCCAACGGTGCTGGTAAGTCGACCCTGATCAATGTCCTGACCGGTGAGCTCATCCCTACCAAGGGTGAGATCTATCAGCACGAGAACATCCGTATTGCCTACATCAAGCAGCACGCGTTCGCCCACATCGACAACCACCTGGACTCGACTCCCTCAGAATATATCCAGTGGCGTTTCCAGACTGGCGAGGATCGTGAAACCATGGATCGTGCCAACAAGATCATCACTGAAGATGATGAGAAGGCCATGGACAAGGTGTTCCGAATCGAAGGTACCCAGCGCCGTATCATTGGCATCAACTCGCGCAGAAAGTTCAAGAACAGCTACGAGTATGAGTGCTCATGCGCCATTGGTGAGAACATTGGCATGAAGAACGAGCGCTGGACTCCCATGATGTCTGCTGACAACGTCTGGTTGCCCCGTAACGAGCTGTTGGCCTCGCATCAGAAAATGGTTGCCGACGTCGACATGAAAGAGGCTCTCGCCTCTGGTCAGTTCCGTCCTCTGGTCCGAAAGGAAATTGAGGCTCACTGCGCCAACTTTGGTCTGGACGCTGAGCTTGTGTCGCATTCTCGCATGAGGGGTTTGTCTGGCGGTCAGCGTGTCAAGACGGTGCTTGCTGCCTGCTCATGGCAGCGACCTCACTTGATCGTTCTCGACGAACCTACCAACTACTTAGACCGTGACTCTCTCGGTGCCTTGTCCAAGGCGTTGAAGAAGTTTGAGGGTGGTGTCATCATTATTACTCACTCTGCCGAATTCACCAAGGATTTGACTGAGGAAGTCTGGGCTGTCATGGATGGTCAGATGACTCCCTCTGGCCACAACTGGGTGTCTGGACAGGGCTCCGGTCCCCGTCTCAAGCAGGATGATGACGATGAGGAGGACAAGTTCGATGCCATGGGCAACAAGATTGTTTCGACCAAGAAGAAGTCCAAGCTGACCTCTTCTGAACTCCGAAAGAAGAAGAAGGGTATGTTACTCTTTTCCGTTTTATTGTCCCAAGTCACGAGTTGCATTCGCTAACAAGTATGATAGATCGTATGGCCCGCCGAAAGCGTGGTGAGGAGGTCTTCAGCGATGAAGACGATATTTGAGCGCGTTCATACCCCATCAAGTCTGTGGTGGCGTAGTAATTGGCCGACCTTCTGACGCTTGGTGTTTCGATTTATGTTTGTACCATGATTATTTTCTATTTCCTTTGTACGGTAATGTGGGGGAGGGTAAAAGTTTTCAAAGTGCGATGCGTTTTGGGAAATGACTGCATAACTTGGACTGCTGATAGAACTAGCGGCTCACATAGACGACGAAGACGATTGCTTGTGGACTGTGTCGTGACAACACTGGACGGGTTGGAGGACCCTTACGTGTGAGATTCGAGGGACCACGAGAGCTTGAGGATAACCAATAGTGAAGGGAAATTAAAAAGTCGAATAGATTTTGTCAGTGATTACGGAGTATAAATGAGTCTTTATCGTGATTCGTGACAGACCGAGTATCGCTGTGCTGGGTGCGTCGGAGACGTGCTGCAGACATTGATGCCCAGCTTTACCGCAGATGTAAGGTAAAGTTGACCTATTGTTACATGTATCATACATGTATCACCAAGCCTGGAGGCTGGGAGCTTGACGACCTGCAGGGCGACAAGCGGCTACCTAGGTGCTTGAATGCTTCCTACATGTACATACTTGAGTGCGACGGTAATCAAACTACCTTTGCGCGCGACCCCGTTCTGTATAAGCTTGTAGAACGCACGCCTAAGCTTAGGGGCGGCTGCAAGCTCATAGGGCTTCTTTTTTCATGGGACTCACTAAATTGTACAAGCTTAGACATATCGACAAGCTTAAGAATGTATGTACGCTGAAGCTTCTGGGCGGCTACAAGCTCAGGGAATGGTCGGCCCTTATAGGGGAGCGACATTTTGTGAAAAGCTTAGGAACGCCTAAAGCCTGTAGGCGCGCAGCCCAAGCTTGTCGTTTTCCTTTGAGTAACCGGCAGCGGGCCAGCGGCTCTACAGCGCCTCGTCAGTGCTGCGACTTTGCGCTGGAAGGATAGTTCACCCCTGAGGGCGGACAGGGCGGACTTGAAAAATTGGGGGGACGAAAGAATTTGCCCACCCACCCATCCAAACCACCTCACAGCATTTGGTACAACAACTTCACTTATAAAGAAAACGATGTAAAACACATGAATTATAGTTCTTCATACATCATTACAAAGCTCTGAGTTTTCTCTTTAATAGTGGACGCAACTACCGAGGTTCAAGGACACCCCCAAAAGCTGTGTCACTCCTCAAGCCGTCAGCTTACCTGCCCAAGTCTTTGACAGCCTTAGGAGCTGGTAAGACCTGGTTAACGAGAGCAGGCAGGCGTCACCGTAAAATGGACTTCGTGTTTGTCTCCCTGCCTCTTGCTCGATGATACAGCCTCTCGAGTCACGGAGAGATCGCTGGGCAATCTCTGAGTCCAAGTTCTGGCCGACACTGAACTGATCTTGCAATACCGCCTGTACGTATAACCCTCCACAGCGGATAAAACTCCCGCCAAGGGCCATAGGATATTGGCTGATACTCAGACAAGGCAGGGTCCCCTACTGACATGATGGCCGCGGTACCAAGTCGATACTACGAGCCAACCTCATCGGGGCTTGCCACTTGCAAGTTGCCAGAGTATCTTTCGGGTTGGCCGTGAGGACTTGGGGAATTTCTGCGTAAGAGATGTCTGCTCACGTGGCCGATAGCTGAGTCTACCCATGATTCCCACGCATCGCGACTGTTAATTGATGGCTGATCATGACGTGATAGTACTTGTTCTCAAACACCTAAACCTGTTTTCCTTGATCGGTCGCTCATTACACTCGCGAGTCAACTCGTCATTTGGTGAGAGACAACTTATGCCAGAGAGGCTGGCAAGAATGGAAGGGCCTGGCTGCTGACAAGCCATCTTCCGATGTGTCGCGCCTTAGGCTTTTCATGGTGAGAGACTATCCGGCTTTACAGTTGCTTACGGGCCACCTCCTGCGTCCTGGTAAGTTCGCAATGCATGGTCAGAACCGGTGTCGTGCCTGGCTTGGCTTCGCATCGATTGGTGGCAAGCTACGCAAGGAAACAGCCTCCGTAAGGTAACGAAACAGAGTCGACAGCTGCATCCAAGGCTCGTAGATATTTTATGCAATTATGCACCTAAGCCTACGGAGTATGTATGCGCCTAAGCTTGTGTGACACTAACCTTGTCGAACAACGTTTTGTACAAGCTTACACAATCCACAAGCTTATCGTAATCACGTTTTTTCATGATGTGCGCCTATTAAGCTTATGGACCGCGTGTAAGCTTGTAGGAGCCCTTGTACAGAACAGGGGTCGCGCGCGAAGGTATGTAGTCTGCAGTGGCATGGAGTTACGGAGCCAATACAACGACGGGGCGTACACTACCTCTTCCTTGATATACCATGGTGGTCAAACGAAGATGTACAGCAATCATCCAATAGCACCCTGCAATTCGGAAACATAACCCGGTTATTCCTGGGCTCTCGCTCTCATTTCGACCAAGTGCTGCTGCTTATCGCAACGCTAGAGTCTAGAGATTGGATAAGACAAATGAGAGATCATAGATAGGTGGACGATCCGGATCAAGCTTGAAGCTAGCAATACAGGGAAGGTTCGGATAGCAGCCCGGGTCGTATTGAAATGACGATTTGGATTCGGGGACGACGAGTAAAGCGTCTAGGGAAGGCACTATCATTATCAGCCCTTTACTAACACTGTCACCAGCACCTTTGGAAAAGGGGCATAAGGAACCCTATATTGAATTTGATGCATGAGTACCAATGGTTCTCATTTTATGGTGGCAGAGGCCACCATAAATGGGTCAGTTAACAGCGCCGTCGTCGTAGTCCGTTCATCAGGATTCGTGATAATCATTTTCTGAATGAACTTAAGGAATTTCAACCTTTCCTCATTACGTGGCACTTTCCAAACCTTGACTCGATTGTGGAGGACTGGTATTAGATGTCAGTATCGCGGCTGCGAATCAATTCGAGAGCAAGAAAAAAAGCAGAGAACACCAACAATTTTCATGTTGCCGATCTTGCGTTTCCCAAACTTTCGGCCAAGTTTCTGGGGGGGGGGGGGGGGGGGGCCACCGAATCGAATTGCCTCGAAAAGAAAATCTTTCAGAGAACCCATTGTCGAAATGAGCTTGACGCCTGATTTGACATGGTATAGCTGAATATGAATATTAACCTCATGCATCGAAAACCTTAGCAACAATGACCTACCGTACATCCGACAGCCCAAATGTCGGCCGCTTCGCTCCAAGTAGACTCGATTTTGGCATGGCACAGTTCGTGAAGTACAAATTCTGGCGGCCGAATCATCTTGGGAGGTGCACCTAACAAGTTCGGGACCGTCTGGCTCATCCTGCAGGCTATGTGAATAAGGGATTACAATGTTAGTTGTAGTTGTGTCACAAGGATATGGGCAATGTCCACGTACCTCTTCCAAAGTCCAAAATTTTGACGTTTAACGAACCAGCGGTAAAGGCCTCCCTGCTTTCTAAAAAGTCTTTCATTATTACAGATTGAACAATGTAAGGGGGTATCGAATTCAATGGGAATTTTGGATCGCGAGGAACGACTGCAATAACATCTGAGCTGGCGAAATAATCGATGATGTCGATGTCGTCCTCCTCGAATTGCTCCAGCTGCGGGAGGGCAATCCCGAAATTGCCGATATGGGGATCTGTGTAAGAACGTTACATACGTCAGTTGCTTGACCATCATCGACATCAATGTACACTACCGGCCCTACCTCCGTGTACTATGCCTTCCCCATGAAGGAACGCAAACCCTTGTACAATTTGTCGTGCAACATCAAATGAACAACTGTCGTTACTATCTTCATCACTCAGTGGAGAGACCACTTCGGTCACCAAACACTGGTGGAATCCATTCGGTCCTTCAACAATAAAGACGTCCAAGAGTTTGATAACTCTCTCGTAGCCATGCTTTCCTGGCCCAGTTTTACAAATCTGGGATAGAATCTCGGCTTCTCTATCGGGAAGGGGTTTGTCTGAACCAAGTCCGACTTTGAGAGCGACATAACGTCTACAGGGCGAAGTCAATCTCTCAACAGCACATATTCTCGGCGCCAAACTTGTCAAACTTACTCCTCGACAAGGTCGCGAGCCATCCACACTGTAGCGAATGCCCCATATCCGAGCTTCAACATGATTCGATATCTGGGCTCCTTGTTCACGTCGCGAACACAAGTGAGAGGCTTGGGGAGGACGTCGCCGAGAATGATCGGATGCAATCCAAATTGCTTGTAGTTTGTCAGATCTTCGAACTCCGCTTCACCGCCAGAAGAAAATCAAGATTCGTATTGGTCTGGCAGAGTTGTTGAGGTTTCCATTGTGTTTCAAGGACATCGAGGTATGAGACGATGGTGTATGTAATGACGCAAATTTGCTGGACAGGAATATGCCAATATGGTAAGTTCTTAGGTGATATATACGGAGAATCACGGAGCTCTATGCGGGGGTGTCTGTGACGGTTACCCGTAACCGTTCTGTCCGTTGCACTGTACCTATATATGTATCCCGCACCAAGCTGGTTCTCATCAGCTTACAGAGTAGTGTTCTGACCTTTTGGTCGAGTCGGTGGGGATATCCGATTCCTCACAGTATCCCTGTCGGGCGCCGTATTCTTCGCTTGCCGTAGAAGTGGGGCTAGCGGTTTTAGACGCTAGGTAGGTACCTAGGTATGTAGATAGGGCTGTGTTGGAATCTGTTGTTCGCACACCGATCCGTACACCGTAAGTGCCTATTGTCACGACCTGTACGGTGACACTTAATTCTATGGTCTCAAAGAACTTAACGTATTCCTGTCCAGCAAACTTGCGTCAAGCCATTACACCATCGTCTCATACCTCGATGTCCTCGAAACACAATGGAGACTCCGTCAACTCTGCAAGAAAGCGATAATTTTTTATATGGTGGCGATGAATGGGCGTGCGAAGATCCCACAAGATACAAACAATTTGGATTACATCCGATCATTCTCGGCGATGTCCTTCCCAAACCGCTCACTTGTGTTAGCGACGTGAACAAAGAGCCCAGATATCAAATCATGTTGAAGCTCGGGTGTGGGACGGGCATTCGCTACAGTCTGGCTAGCTCGCGACTTTGTCCACAAGTTTGGCGCCGAGAATGTGTGCTGATTATCACGAAGCCTGATGAACGGACTCCGATGACGGTGCTGTTAACTATGTACTTAATCCATTTATGGTGGAACGTAGGAAGAAGAAAGAGAGCATAGATTGTATGCTCCGATCGGTCTCAAGAGTTTTCGGTCAGAGCTCAGACTGCGCAGTCGCATGAAGATTGCAATACCTAAAGCATTTCGCGCTGGGGCAAACCTCGATCAGTTGTGCTGTCCTTTTTCCTCGTCGCCCAGAAAAAAAAAGCAAGCCCAATTGATCATGGATTTGTTTACGTGACTTCAAGAATTCATCATGATATAGATCATGATATAGCACCATTGGATCCATTGATGGGACTTGAACGCTATAACGACGTACATATATATACAGTCGACAAGCGACCTGGCCGTCACATGTGTTACTGAATGCGTTGTGGTAAGCTCGCATATCAACGCGTTGATGATAATGACAAGACCTAATGATAGCAGCCCTGTGGTTCGGGCCCTAAAAGAAAACGTAGGCGACATTATCACGTATCGAGAAAGTTTCGACAAAAAGAAGGGAACGTAGGATAGCCTATAGGAAAGCTTGCATCGCAAGTGAAAACGGAGAGCGGATTGGCTCTAGAGAATTCGAGACGGGAAGGTCGACTAAACTAGAACCCCCTAGCAGGGCTTGTTAATTCTGGTTAATTCTGGTTGTCTTTCAAAGTGTGAAGCCCCTTTTAAGGTGTTTATATTTCAAGCCTTTTACGCACCTCTAAGTAAGTTTGCTTGGAGAGCAGTCGGCGCGAAAAGGGCCATCCCGCCGGCGATAAAAGCGGCCTCTTTCTTTACATACAAATAAATACAAGTCAAGGCTGTGTAATTCCAGATCGTACGGTCCCCCAAGGTTCGCATTTTTGTAGTCGGCACACCCGTTGCGAGATATCGGGAAGTCCACCAGCCTAGAGGTGTCGCTCGAAATGATGGTTTGGCAGTCCAACGTGTTCCGAAAAGGACGAGCATTTTTTTTTAAAAAAAAAAAAAACTGTTCAGCCCAAAGACAGCAATGAGATCAACGTCATAGCCGTCGCAAGTCAGCATGTGGTCAATTGTTGGTGAAAAGATGCCCATTCTTTCTCGCTGCGATCACACACCCAATACCAATCGTTAGGCAGCCACATCGCCCGCGCAATCGCCTTCCACAGCGCCTTCGTGGCTCTCCTCGGCCGCTCAGCTGTCCAGGCGCGCGGAAAGCTAGAGCCCCAGATGCAAGTGACCGGGGTGATTCTCCATATTACAAACATTCTGGTTGTCCCTCTAAATCATACAGGAACCGCCATGTCCAACGTAGCAAAGAAAACAGGATGCCTCATCAACAACGTCTCCAACCTCATGGCTATCAAGGCTGGCCTTGGAGTCACTGCCTGCACTGCCTCCAAAGCCGGTGTAGTTGGCACGTCTCAGTCTTATGATTTCGTGGTTTTCATCTCATCGTTCTCTCTATGCGGGCCATCAATCCTCATGATACACGTGTAGACTGAATGGAACACCAAGTCATGAGATCCCCCCTACCTATACAGACCACACCAATATACACCAAAAGCCAATTCCAAAGTCAAAACTCTTTCACTAGCCTTTAGCCGTGCTCTCTGCCTCGAGATGGCGGCTCGTTCTGTTCGTGTCAATGCTCTCTGCCGGGTTGGGTAGAAAGCGCCATGTGGAATAGTAAGTCTGGTCCCCCTCTCAAGATATACAATACAGCCTGCGCATCCTCTTCTCCTTGCAGGCCCCATGCAATCGAGTGGGGTGGAGCAGGAAGAAGAAAGCAGATGTGGAGGGAAAATACTGGAAAACGCCGAGCCCGATTGACCTTTTTCCTCTGTTAGATCTAAAGCCTGAGCTCAAAGAGGCCTACCTTGAAAAAATACCCTCTAACCGGGTGGCACATCCTGCTGAAGTAGCCGATGCGGCAGTCTTCTTGGCCACCAACGGATATGCCAACAACTGCGTTCTCAACCTCGACGGTGGGTTGGGTGCTGCGTGAGACCAGCAGCATCATCGCATCGCCATTCTACTTGCAACGATGCTCAGTCATCGTCAATGACAATGGCGCCTACATTATCTTGTACGAGGACGATATCTTCATCGTCTTCAGTGGTGAGCTTAGCCTTTTTGGCCGACGGTGCATCCTCCTCGGAATGAGCTCGTTTAAGGCTGCCCTTATTGTGCCTTGGCTGAGTGGGTTCACTTTGCTGCACATCATCGGTCTCATCATTGCTTGCTGTTTCTGCTGCTGCCCTCCTTGGTTTCTTGGGAATCTTGGGACTTTCTTCCGTGCTGGGCTGAACCGGCTTGCCCTGCTCGTCCATGGTGCTGAACGGAAATGGTCAGAGACGATGGTTACCCAATCCTAAATGTGTTGACACGTACCTTTCCTCGATGTTGATGACGACATTCACGAACGGCTCTTCATCATCATCGTCGACGACAGTGAGGAAACTGCCTCCCTTAATGCCTGCGAGAATGAGTCAGCAACCTTTGTAGCAAGCATACCACAGAGACGTGCGTACCTAGACTCGACAGCTTCTTTGGAAGATTTTCTGTCTCATTGTAATCATACATGATGCCAACAGCATTGCTGAGTACAAACTCTCTGTCGCCGAACCCTAGGTACTCCTTGACAATATCTTCAACAACGTCGTTCAGCGTCGCTCGAGATAAGTCCACCGTGACAGAGACGTTGACGACTCCGCAGACAGGACAATCCGGGTTTGGTAACCGCGAGGTGTCCGGAGCGAGTAAGCGCGCTGCGCCAAAGGGAGTCAAGAATACCTGTGTGACAAGGTCACGAATTAGTGGCGACATATCCAAAACGGAGCTGGCCCGCACCTCAGCTAGACTCGCCACATACCTCTTTGACCTGGCCATATTCCCCCTTCAGGACCTTGAAGGCCTCCAAAACGCACAGCCCAGCAACGATGGCATTCGTTGTAGCAATGGCGGGTATAATGTTGCCAGCCATTTCTTTGATATCGAACCTCGATTTGCGATCAATTCCAAACATGGTTGATCGAATATTCGCGCTGGATGCCACAAAGTCCAACGTGTCAATGTCGTCTTTGTCGAACGTGATAGCAGGCTCAGGTTGCTCCGGATCCTTGGTCCTTTTGAGCTCCATCATTCTCCTGCTCAATCGATTGAGACTGTCTTTAAACACCACGAAATTCTCTTCGAGAGTCCAGATGCGCTGGTCATCATTCAGAATCTTATCCTTGGAAGCCATAGCTTCGGTAGCCTGTGCTGAAAGACTCTCATATTGGAGAGGGTCGGGCCTCCTTCTCGACTTCCACAAGTCTTCAACAGATCGCAGTCTCTCGACGTCGCTGTGGTACACCTTGTCAAAAAGCATATGTGGGAACTCGTCTGTTCCGACAGCATCTCGAATCTTCTTTAGAGCCGCCGACTCCCTTCTGAGGTCTTCGATTTCGCTTGCTGTCAAATACTTGCGGTCAGCATACGAGAAGCCTGGGTCGAGAAAAGCAGAGAAATCTCACCATTCTCTGTATCGTGCGAATGGTCAAAGGCGGACTCGTCTTCGCTCACGCCAAAAACTTCACTGATTGCCTTGTTAGACACTTTTGGCCATTCTCTCAAAAACAAAAGACAATGCTCCCTACTTCAATAAATAGCTCTTTCCCCAGACAATGCAATGAATAGGCTGGCTTGGTGTGCTTCGAATCGTGCAAACTGGAAATGACTTGGGAGTCTCTTTCGGTGTGCAGTCGTAGCATGCCGTGGTACCCTTCTTGATGACTTGGACCTGGCCGTTGAACCCAGTAGTTCCGCTTTCGATCAAGGAGACATCTGCGGCAAGGCACATCTTGTTTACATGCCTCCGTGCGTCTAAGTTGTCCAAAGCATTGAAGACAATGCTGAACTGTTTGAACCAAGAGACCGTGAACTCGTCGTCTTTAATATTGGCGTGATGCGCAACGATCTTGACATGAGGGTTGAACTTGCTGGCGGCGTCTTTCGCAACCTAAACTCACAGAGTCAGTCGCAGTCCCCGCTTCTGATCGATATCTCCAACTCGGCCCCAGTTCTCTCGACTTCAAACGTACCAAGGCTTTCGACTTCTTTATATGCTCTTGTCGAAATAGGAATTGCCGGTTCAGGTTCGATAGGTCGATGGTGTCGAGATCGACGATGTGAACTTCGCCAAAGCCTGTCAAGACGAGGTTCTTGAGAAGCTCGCATCCAATTCCTCCAGCGCCGACCATCAGCACGCGAGCCTACAGATTGATGAACAGCCGATTAGCGATTGAGAATCAGCTTTACTAACGCCGAACGCCGAACTCCACCTGCTTTCGAGAGCTGTATCTGATATGGATGAACACCGTGATGTCATCTAACTAGGAGCGGAGGGTAGAGGACGTGTCTGGGAAACCAGACCCAAGACGTACCTGCTTCACAGCTGAGTTCAAGGACGGGCCCAGCGACTGGTGGTTGTGTCGGTCTCGTTCCATGACTCGCCTTCGCTGCTGAGCGGCGGGATCCTGTTGTTCTGGGTTCGGTTGCATTGGTGACTGATTCGGCACCGAGGGCTGCCCATTTTGAGAGTGGCCGACCTGAGACGACTGAGATGGTTCTCGAGGCCGCAACTGATGCTCGGTCGTGCGAAAGGGACAGTTGTTGGGCGTTTGACCAGCAACGGCGTTTACAGCAGCGGCTGGACCGGCAGACGAAGTTGTTGAGGCTGATTCAGCAGGTGCAACTGTCGCCGGTGCTGCATCGTGGGAAACACCTTCGCTCGGAGCGTCCATGGCCGATATCGCGCGGTGACAAATCACGATAATAATTCAATAACGAAGGAGAAGGAGAAGGCGTGCGAGTTGACTTGAGAGCCAATGTTCTTGGGCGTTCTCTGATTCAAATAAGACGGGATCGGAGCGTTTGTCGTGGTTCGTGCCCACCGGCAAACCTGCTGGCAGCTTTCCTTGGGAGGCACCGGTTGTTGATGCGCCAGGCGAAGAACAGCTGCGTCCTGACGCGCGGTTGCGGCTGCGTCCGATTGGTTGGCTCTTCGTTGTAACTTGTGACCACTGACGCGAGGCTACTTGATTGGCCTGCCTTGTCTGGAGACGGCTGCACGCTTTGGGTATCGCGACTGTATGTACCTATGTATGTACTTCGTATGAAGGAGTACATTCAGCATTTCGCATAGAGCAACATCACGGAAGAATTTACCGTAGTCTTGCGCAGCAAACTTGCGTCATTACACCATCGCCTCATACCTCGATGTCCTTGAAACACAATTGAAACTTCAATAATTCTGCAAGACCAACTCAAAAACTTTATTTATGCTGGCGTTGAAGCGGAGGTCGAAGATCTGACAAGATACAAACAATTTGGATTGCATCCGATCACTCTCGGCGATGTTCTTCCCAAACCGCTCACTTGTGTTAGCGATGTGAACAAAGAGCCCAGATATCGAATCATGTTGAAGCTCGGGTGTGGGGCAGGCATTCGCTACAGTCTGGCTAGCTCGCGACTTTGTCCACAAGTTTGGCGCCGAGAATGTGTGCTGATGAGAATTTGACTTCGCCCTGTAGACGCTATGTTGCTCTCAAAGTCGGACATGGGTCAGACAATCCCCTTCCCGATAGAGAAGCCGAGATTCTATCACAGATTCGTAAAACTGGGCCAGGAAAGCATGGCTACGAGAGAGTCATCGAACTCTTAAGACGTGTTTATTGTTGAAGGACCGAATGGATTCCACCAGCGACCGAGACAAGATTTGGGGAGTGCTACGTAGTG
The DNA here is from genome assembly GCA_018360055.1 of Claviceps monticola. Taxonomy (NCBI): domain Eukaryota; kingdom Fungi; phylum Ascomycota; class Sordariomycetes; order Hypocreales; family Clavicipitaceae; genus Claviceps; species Claviceps monticola. The sequence goes on from SRPP01000041.1 coordinate 85,017, forward strand.
AGGAAGCTTCGAAATTCCGCAACTTGCTTAAGAGAATGATTATCACGAAGCCTGATGAACGGACTCCGATGACGGTGCTGTTAACTATGTACTTAATCCATTTATGGTGGAACGTAGGAAGAAGAAAGAGAGCATAGATTGTATGCTCCGATCGGTCTCAAGAGTTTCCGGTTAGAGTTCAGACTGCGCAGTCGCATGAAGATTGCAATAAAGCATTTCGCGCTTGTGGTAAACCTCGATCAGCTGTGGTGTCCATTTGCCTCGTCATCCAGAACAAAACCAAGCCTAATTGATCATGAGTTTATTTACGTGACTTCAATCAAATGATCTATTCCTGCTGTAGCGAAGGAGAAGGCGTGCGAATTGACTGAGGGCCGATGTTCTTGTGCGTTCCCTGTTTCAAATTAAGACGAGATCGGAGCGTTTGTCGTCGCCGGCTGAACAGCTGAGTCCTGACCGCGGTTGCGGCTGCGTCCAATTGGCTGGCTATTGGTTGTAACTTGTGACGCGAGGCTGCTTGATTGGCCGCCTTGTTCTTGGAACAGCTGCACGCTTTCGGCGTCACCAACACAGTCAAGCGCTGTGCGACTGTGACAGCGCAGATGTTGAGCTAAACAGCTGAACAGCTCAACTCCTTAACTTCCTTGTGGTTGAAGATTATGTTACATCGGGAATATATACTATCCGATGTGCAGTACGGTCTTTGTTATACTTCCAACTCCTTCCTGCACAATCTTCTCAAGGAAAGTAAATAAACCAAATAGATAAAGATGAGGTCATCATACAGGCTGTGCCGCAAACGCCTCGCTGCAGAGCCACACCGATTCAACTTCACTTCACCTTTTTTTCCCTCTCGTCCTCACAGCCCGTCATCTCATGCCTCTCCGTGCTCGAGAATAGCCTCAACCCCTTTTCCGTCCCGTTCTAATTACACTCCCAACGTCCTCGTCGTCACCTTGCTCGCTTGCTGACTCAGGACTGGCCACCTCCCCGCCGAAAGAGACCATGTCCGACGACGAAGCAGACCGTGAACTCCTGGAGCTGCTCCGCCAGCACATGGAAGGCCAATCGCCTGTGCAACAAGACCCAGATACGGGCGTGCTGGAGAGCGCCGAATATGTGTACAATCAGAGCGTCGATGTCGCCATTGACATGCAGGCCACCAAGCAAGCTGCCGAGACAATCTTCTCGCAGATGCAGCTGAAGAAGTACTCGACAGCTACATGGTCCCAGCACGAATTACATCCCAAGGCCGAAGACGAGGGCACCGTGGCTTTTATATTCACCATGGATCTGTTGAACTTTTCTTTCTGGTCCGAATTGCCCGCCGAGGAACGCTTTTGCATCGACTTCAGGGGGAAGAAATGGACGGGATATTGGAGTTTGGTTGCGGCCATGCAGCGAGCTCTGGAAGAGGGTGAGTTCGACACAATATCGATAACAATTATAAATCCAATTCTTGCCCAATCCATAGTAAGATGAATCGCACTTGTGACCAAATTTGCTCATTGTTGCCTCTTCTTGGTTTCTCTTTCTTACTCAAAGACATCCCCATCACGGATCCGCATTATTGGCAGAATGAAGAACAGTGTACCATGGAATCTCTGCGACACATCTTCAGGTCGGCAACAGACGAGGAGATGCCCCTGCTAGAAGAAAGGCTCGCTTGCTTGAGAGAAAGCGGCAAAGTCCTTCAAGAGGTAACTTCCCCCTTTCTAGTTCGTTATTCAATATGATTTATTCACCACCTGCAGTGCAGCATATTTTCGTTCTGTTTCCTTCAACTTTGTTTCTCTGCTAGCTCCCTTCTGACAGTCACCAGCGGTATAACAGCTCCATCACCAATGTCGTAGACACGGCCAACGGCTCCGCCGCTGAGCTGGTCAACCTCCTCGCGCGGGACTTCTCCTGTTTCCGCGACGAGCACAGTTTTGAAGGACGCCAAAAACCCATCCGATTTTTAAAACGAGCTCAGATTCTCGTCGCCGACCTATGGGCCTGCTTCGGGGGGCAGTCGTACGGCCATTTCCGCGACATTGACAAAATCACCATTTTTGCCGATTATCGGATACCACAGATTCTCATCACGCTGGGTGCACTGTACTGTAGTCCGTCGGTTGCGGCGTTAATCAAGGATAAAAAGTTGTTGCAAAGTGGCGATCGGTGGGAAGTGCAATTGCGAGGTATGTGTCCTTGGGGCACCCATGATTTGTGATTTGAAGATGGGGTTGTTACTAAATCATCACTACAGCATGTAGTATCTGGTGTGTTGAGTTAATACGCCGTGAGATCGTGCGTCGCCATCCTGATACAGAGGTCAACGCCATTCTTATAGACTTCTTCTTGTACGACCGCATGAAGGAGCTGGAGGCTGCTGGCCGAGAACCGTTTCCTCACCACAGGACCCGAAGTATCTGGTACTAGCCAAAACAAAAAACCAGAAAAGAAGAAGAGAAGAAAGACACTGAAGAATAGATCATATCCGATCGCCCAAGTGCAGAGCTTTCGGCTTTGTGTTGACTAGCTATAAATACAGGCGGATAGAATACATGTAGAAAATGTGTTGCACTGCCGGAAAAACAAGTGCGGACCGTCCCAAGCAACAACACGAACTCCCGGAACTCTGATATGGTAAACCCGCATTATCTCGTGGAATACATCGCCAAATCTCATAAAACGTATCGTGTATCTGAACAGAAAATTCATGGCCCAACAGCAATCGAGTTAAGAATACTATCCATCTGCGCCATTTCAACCTCGTCATTCGGCTTTTTACGCTCTTTCAACAACACCGCCAGCACCTCCACTGGCGGGTTCAGCCCCAAGTGCTCCGCCCTATTCCATCTCTTTGTGCGGTCAATTCCAATGCAAGGCTGCATTTGCCCCAAAAGAACAGACATTATAGATTAGCTGAAGCTCCTTCCCCAAGACGACCTGCACCAGGAACATGTTGAAAGCTACTTACACCGTATTGTGAGCTCACGTCAAAATATCGCAACACCTTCTCATTGACAGATATCCCCTGCTGATGCACCCTCGACGCTTTGCGTTGCCTCTCAACGCTCTTCCAGTACTTGTTGATGTGTGCGTCCGTCAATTTCCCGGCCCTAAGTTTTGTTTCGGAAATTTTGGGAGGGGCTGTCTCCAGTTGCGGTGCTGATTGTTGTGATTCTTCCTCATCCTTCTTGTTGACATCTTCTTTAGTCTTTTCCTCGATGGGCTTCGTCCGCTCGGGTATGTCGACTGTGGCGGTTTTTGGAGTCGCAACGACACTTTTCACATTCTTCGCTACGGGTTTCGTGACCTTGTTTGTGAAGCTGATGGTGGATTGGCCCTTTGTTGAGCCTGTGCGGGCGGTGGAGCGCCTTGTCGTTGGCATGATGACGTAGTAGTCTGCACTTGTGTGGTATAAGTTGATTTTGTCGCGCAATACGACAGAAGGTCAAGGTATTTACTGAGATAAAATATACTTTCCTTTTATTCACTGATAAGTGTTATGAGGTCGCAACAGATTCAAGGAAGTATGACAGTTGCAGTGGGGATGAGATCACTGACTAACAGAGGAGTCAGGACTCTCGTTGGACTGCCCTTGGCGGGGCAACGCGTGACAGGAACGTGATCACGTGCGGTCCAGTATTTGTGGGGCGGGTTCCTGATTGTCATGATGTCCGTGGCACTGCAGTCGTGGTTGCCACCTGGCAGGCCGGTAACAGCACTGGGGTCGAAGTATGTATGTACATACCTATGTATTCAGCATTCCGCATAGAGTAATATCACCATCATAGTTATTTACCGTATTCCTGTCCAGCAAACTTGCGTCATTATTAGTAAAGCTGAACTAATTTACGACGAATCTTGAAAAGAAGAGACGTAAAGCGAAGCTTTACATTTATTAGTAAAGCTGAACTAATTTTTAGTAAAGCTGAACTAATTTACGACGAATCTTGAAAAGAAGAGACGTAAAGCGAAGTTGTTGTTGTTGTTGTTGAGTATTTTACGCCCCTGCGTCCCAGTTTTGGGCATAATAGGGCGTGCAGGGCTAATCCCGGGTTCTTCTAAATACAAGCCAG
>SRPP01000410.1:0-22738 GCA_018360055.1 Claviceps monticola
TGTTCAATGCCCGGTAGTCAACGCAGAACCGCCAGCCCCCCCCAGCCTTCTTTATCAGAAGGACTGGGGCCGCTGCTGACGACGATGACGCCCGGATCCAACCTTTATCCATAAGCTCGACAATCTGTTTCCTAATTTCCAATAATTGTTCACGCGGCATGTTGTACAGCGGTGCCCATGGGAGTTCCGGCACGGCCCCGTCTGGACCCTTTCGCAGCCGAATGTGGTGATCAGCTTTGCCCCGGTGTGGTGGAAGCGCATTCGCGTTTTCCTTCTCGAACAAATCCGCGAAGTCCTGCAATTCCCCGGGAAGCTTCGAGGCGATGTCGTCTGTCTCCGATGTGTCCGACGAAGTCGCCAAGACTGTATTGATTTCCCGTAGGCTCGTCGCCATCAGCCGAACCTGTGTCCCTCCCTTCGCCGCGCGACGAACAAATGCCGCGTATACTGAGCCCAACATTCCCAGCGTAGGCGCGTCGGTCTTCCTGCCCTCCATCGCTCGTACCACGAGGTTCCCCCGCGAACGAACCACAAGCTGCTGCTTGGCAGCCTGAATATCCACATCATTGCGTGCCAGCCAAGGTGTGCCCAGGATACAATCTCGGGTCAGCCCCGGAATCACATATGCCACAACTGGAAACATCCACCCGTCCACATCGGCTTTGAAACGAACCAAGTGGTTGATACGCAGATCGGCAGAATTAAGCCTATGGCGACAATCATTACCTATTGCAGGCATTTACGCTGCCCCTGCTAGCGCGGTACATTGAAAACCTCACGAACGGCGTTTTTCGGACTTTCTGCGGATTTTTGCTGACAAATATGGCAAAAGTGATCCACTTTGTGCATTTTTTTCGAGTCCAAAAGTTAGGAACGTTTCGTGGATCACAGCCCTGACGCGCTAAAAGGACGACGGCGGCATTAGGCTTCTTTCTGCACGCAATTTCGCACAAGGCAGGCCGCAGGACTCAGGTGTCAGGAGTGATGTGACATGTCGCTTTGTACATAGGTCTCGTACATTTTGAACCTTTCTACAGACGGAACACGGAATAAGTTGCGAACGATGTGTGCAAAGCATGTATGTACTCTGTATCTAAGACCTTATGGTATCTTATGTTATGCATAGCCCGTGCCAAAATACTCGCTGAGACAACATGTGATCAAGCTTGCGAATGCGGAGTGCGTCAATGCGAAGAACTTTCTGAGATCGGATTACACATGACGTCAATCCAAAGTCTGGCCAATCACGTCCTGTAAGGTTCCTCGGGCAACGAAAACTCTCTGTTCAACCACCATCGGTTGTATTCCCCGGAAGACCCGAGCCGAGAGCAGTTACACTATATATGTACGTGCATAGGCTCCGTAGACATGTGCATGTATGTACATATGTATGTCGGCAACTTCCCAAGCACATACATGCATAGACCGATGGAGTTGGTAGATATGTAGGTATGTAGGAACTTGAAATCTGGGTGCCATTGCATTGGTAGTCCAGAGAGACGCACTGCGTCATGAGACTGGAAAGCTAGTCACAAGGTCGAGGTTATGATGCCAGAAGCGATCTAAACGCTCGTATCGGACTACCTAGTACATACATATCTTATCAATGACGGAGCACCACAATAAAACACGCACATGCACACCTATGGAACCATCTTTTCGGTGGCATCGGATGGTCAAGGACTCAGGATTGACCCCCTACAAGATAGGTATCAGACCGTGGCTAATCCAGTCGGAGTCCAGAAGAAATGACACATGCAAAACAGAGCGTGACGAAACATGATGATCCCAAACGCATGCTCTATTAAAATTGCACAAAATGTCGAGATTTCCCCGCGAGCTGGCAGTTGTCACGGCATTGCCAACTTCCGAGGATACCTGGCAAAGACACAGTGGGAGTCGGCATTGTTGAGCCCCACTTTCATTCCCTATCATGTCCACCTCCAACGTGCTGGCCTGGGCGTCGGTGTTGATACTGAACGTGAACCTCTTCACACCCATCACCACCGTCCAAGCCGCTGCATCATCTCTCGACCCGCTCCAATACGTCGATCAACTCATCGGATCCAGAAACGGTGGAAATGTTTTCCCAGGCGCCACCCTCCCATACGGAATGGCCAAAGCCGTGGCCGACACTAGCAGTGGGAGCAACCAAGGCGGCTTTACCCTCGACGGCTCGCCCATCACGGGCTTCAGTGTTTTGCACGACTCCGGCACGGGTGGCGCGCCGTCCTTGGGAAACTTTCCCTTGTTCCCCTACAATGGCTGTCCTGAAAACGACGTCAACTTGTGTGCATACCCCAAGAAGGCACGCATCCGGCATGGCAATTTCTCCGAGGATAGTGTGCGAGCGACGCCGGGATTCTTCGGCGTCACCCTCAATAGCGGTCCGCAGGTTGACATGACAGCGACGCAGCATACCGCCCTCTTTCGTTTCACCTTCAAGGGGGCTGCTGCGGGCGACAAGCCGTTGATTCTGCAGGACCTGAGTGACCTCTCCGATTCACGCCAAGACAACGGCACCATCGCCGTCGACCCCGACACCGGCCGCATTAAGGGCAACGCCGTGTTCGTCTCCAGTTTCGCCCAGGGCAGATATCAACCCTACTTCTGCACCGATTTCTACGGCGCCCAGATTGTCGACAGCGGAATATACGCCGACAGCCGAGCCAGCACTGATGTCCACGAGCTGAAGATCTCACGCTCCATCAACGGCTATCCACTTCCCGGAGGTGCATTTGTCCGTTTTGCCAATGCACAGAAGGCTGTATACGTTCGCGTTGGTCTCAGCTTCATCAGTAGTGACCAGGCCTGTGCCAATGGCGAGCGGGAGATGCCAAACTTTGACTTCGACAAACATACACGGAATGCCCAAAATGCGTGGAGGGAGAAGTTGAGCCCCATTGCAGTGAACACTCAGGGCATTGATGCCGATCTTGTCAAGAACTTTTACTCTGGAATCTATCGTACGATGGTTAATCCTCAGAATTATACCGGAGAGAACCCGTTTTGGAATGACGGCGAGCCGTATTTCGACTCCTTTTACTGCATCTGGGATCTTTTCCGTTCGCAGTTCCCCTTCCTGACGATATTGGATCCGGTCGCCGTGGCTGAGATGATCCGTTCACTCATCTCGACTTACGAAAACGATGGATGGCTTCCCGATTGTAGAATGAGCTTCAGTAGAGGCTACACTCAGGGTGGTTCAAACGCCGACAACGTGCTTGCCGACGTGTACCTCAAGGGCATTCAAGGCGGCATCGACTGGAACAAGGGCTTCGAAGCTGTCAAGAAGGATGCTGAGGTTGAACCATTCGACTGGTGCTGCCACGGCCGCGGTGGCATCGACTCATGGAAACGTCTGGGCTACATTCCTGTCCAAGATTTCGACTACAAGGGCTTCGGCACCCTGACCCGAAGCATTAGTCGCACCGTCGAGTATGCTTACAATGACTTTTGCATCGCGCAGATGGCACATCGTCTCGGAAAGAAAGATGACGAGGAAAAGTACATTGCGAGCAGTGGGAACTGGTTCAACTTGTACAAGGCGGACCAGACGTCACTGTACCCCAACGGAACTGACACGGGCTTTATTGGCTTCTTTCAGCCCAAGTATCTCAACCAGAGCTGGGGCTATCAGGATCCTCTGAAGTGCAGCAACACTGATACGAAGAGTTCTTGTTCGCTTCAGAGTAATGGGCCGGAGACGTTTGAAAGCAGTGTGTGGGAGTACGGCTTGTAAGTTGAGCATGCCTATTTTTGTCTCTTGTGTGATTTGCTTTTCTTCCTCTTCGTCTTTTTTTTTCATTTAAATAAGGGCAACGCTTTCGCTTTAAAAGCTGGACAAACTCAGACAAGGAGTACAAAGCTAATGCATATCACTCGACAGGTTCGTTCCCCACGATCAAGCTCGTCTCATTACCCTCTACGGGGGACCAGACAGATATGTCAATCGCCTCAACTACATTCACGACCAAAAGATCACTTATATTGGCAATGAACCATCATTTTTGACCGTCTTTCAATACCACTACGCCGGCCGCCCTGCCGAGTCCGCCCGTCGCAGCCACTTTTATATTCCACAGCTCTTCTCCACCAAGCCCGAGGGCCTGCCCGGCAACGACGACAGCGGTGCTATGGGCTCTTTTGTGGCCTTTTCCATGATGGGGCTGTTCCCCAACCCCGGGCAGAACGTCTACTTGATCACGCCGCCCTTCTTTGAGAGCGTCCAGATCAATCATCCCCTCACCGGTAAGACGGCGATAATCCGCAACGTCAACTTTGATCCGACCTATAAGAACATTTACATTCAGAGTGCGACACTCAACGGCCAGCCCTTCTCTAAGAATTGGATCGATCATTCTTTTTTCACTGAAGGCAAGGAGCTGGTTCTCACACTGGGAAGCAAGGAGAGCAAGTGGGGGACTAGGATTCAGGATCTGCCACCTAGTCTGAGCTCGTATCAGGGGTTTAATGGGTCGGTATATGGCCGAGGAGCCATGGGTGCTTCGTTGGGTAAGATGGTTTTTGGCCCAAAGCTTCTTTAGTGTGAAGCACTTTTCTTTGCCGTACCTATATGTGTATGTACGTCCAGGAATGGACATTGACACAGTCTATATGAAACGTGAAACGTTCCATCGGTTTGTCAAGAAGCACTGGAACGTTCAGGAACGGCCATTGCACCAGACTTTTCATGCTTTTCAGAGCGTATAATGTATGTGGCTGGACCATAGCAAAGCTCAACTGGACTTCCAGTATGCCGCAGGTAAATTCGCATCGCAACTCGTCTGGAATTCGAATGCGCCTCCACGTGGCAGCTCCCGATTGTGTGCGTGGCCTTGCGTAATGTCACAGGCTCACAGTCATGTGAATGGTGTGATATCATGATAGCAGTATGCGTCATGAATGTCCGAATTGCGTCCGCATGCATAAGATACGAGGTACTCGATCTTATTCATGCACGCCATCGTCATTTTCATGTGGACTGGCCATGCCTACGGAGTAGGAGCTCAGAGGCCTCTCCTCCGTGGATAGCATTCGAGTTGACTGAATCGTACAGGCCAAGTTGACGTCTCTTGTCATGGAAAACGTGGCTAGTGGCCAAGGGACAAAACCAGGTATGTACTGTATTCTCTGTATGTACTCCGCTACGCGGGAACTACTTAAGCCTTCAACTTTGGCCGCGCTCTCGGACAGTCGGATCTACCTGTGTAAACGCCGACAAAGATGCATTCTACACCATCAGCTATTCTTGGCCTTGCAGATAGCTGTAGCTATCTAAGGAGTGCCGCATCAGTCGCGCTGTAACTGATTTCCCTTGGAAGCCCCAGCGGCGTATATAGCAACCAGCCACCTGAGCGGACTAAGACCTGTGGATTGTGCAAGGTGCGTCGGACGACGTCGAACCAAAGTGCCAGTAGGTGATGCCCGTAGGTAAAAAGGGACAGTCCACAGGCCTTAGTCCGCTCAGGGTTGTTACGAGGAGGTACCTGAGCAGCATAGATCCGTACACAGCGGGGAATCGTTCATGCATGATGCAGGAGCCCGAAGTTAAGCGCACATGGGGTCCGGGGGACTCCATTTCGTTTGGTACATCGTACACGCGCATCGGCCAGAATGAGGGCAAATGGGCGAACCACTGCAGGCTCACGTTTCTCATGCAAGCTTCGAATTCTGTTTCGGCTGCGGCCAGCTGATCTATGTATTCGAAATTCAACTCAAAAGACGCTCATCTAAATATCCAAACGTACGACGCTAATTACATGAAAGTCAACCCGGTTCTCCTCCCAGGATTCACTGATACAGGTCCCAAGCCTCACTGTTCACACAAGGCGACAAGTCTACTTTGTTACAATGCCGCAACTCTTTGGGTCCTCGTCACAAGTGCATTTAGATGGCGCGGCGACCCATCCAGTAAGTCGGCTGCAAAGAAGAAGAAAAGTAAGCCAGGCCCAATGATGAACAAATAGATCGCCCTTTTTTCTCCCGGCAGCGGACAGGGGGTTTCAAAAACTCACTTGGCAACGTCACTGGCATAGCAATGCGTAGCAATACCATCCTGCAACTGCCCCGTCTTCGCGATGGACCCAGAGTTGTAAATCCGAGCTGCCTTGTAAAAGGCGGAAACGTCCGCACTACCAGCGGCAGCCACATTCATGCAGTTCGCCAAGCCATCCCCCGCAGCTGTGCCGGAGACTCCCACACTAATCATCTGATGAATCGCCGCCTCGGGACATGGCTTCTTCACCAAGCCACCCTCGTTGCAGGTCCCGGCACCATCATGGTTCTGCATCAACCCAGGGTTCCGAACACCATAGTTCCGAGTTCGTAGTCGGAGCACGAACACATCCCTTGGACTCCTGCATCAGAATAGCCGGAATGAAGCGACGATCAACACCAGAAGCAACCGACGCTTTCTGAATCCCATCATAAATAGCCTTGACCTCCTCTTCGTCGTTATTCGGCTGCGGGGGGTTCTGATTCCCACATGACTGGAGCATCTGGCCGCGGTAATTGCGGAACATGTTCTCAAAGGGCACCCACAGGGACTTCTCGGGCCAACCTTCTGAGGGGGATCCATTGTCACGGTACATCTGGTACGTGTCAACGCCGCTGGAATTGAAGTAGGTTGGTTGGCGAGAGCGGCATTGAGGACCTTTTGGTTGACTTCGCGGGTGTGAAGCCTGGGGAATGTCCTGGGTGCCTGCGCCGAGGTCGACTCTGAGATTTCCGTGCCGTGAGGGGACAATAGGTAGCGATTGATGAGCTTTGTGATGGGCGACCCGACGTTAGGTGCATGATGCTCTGGGTTGTCTCTCTGGACGACGTAAGGGGGAGCCAGGGGGCCAGCAAATGCTGGGCTGATGAGGCAAGTGACGAGAGCGACTTATAGGATGTAAGCGAATGGTTCGACTAAGGAGTGTGGTAGACTGTGGTGTAGATGGGGAGTGAGCGAGGGCCCGAGGGAGGGCGAAAGCGTGGAACGGGGGCGAAATACTTTGGACAACATCTTCGTATACTCGGGCAAGATTTGTCGTATAAGTTGTTTCTGTCTGAGAGACTGATTTTTTGGTACTCTGGTTGTCTGAGAGTATTGTCCGTCTGAGAGTAAGGTCTGTATGTGGATGTGATCTTTTGAGAGTGTGATCTTTCTAAGAGTGGGCTTTCTGAGGGTGTAGTTTTCTGAGGGTGTAGTTTTCTGAGGGTGTATACCAAAAGGTTTCTGCAGAGAATATTTGACTGAACTTCTGAAGCCAGGAGCCTGAGATATATACTCGACGGACTCACAGAAGTGAGAAGAACTCGACTACCCACACTCTGAACAGACATGTTCAAGTTGACACCATCCAAAAGCTAGAGAAGAAGACGCGCGCTCTTCGCAACGTGGAAATATCACCGAACACTCATGTACAAAGACTCCATATCATCCATATCATCGAACAGGAGTCTTCCAAGTAAAGTACCAGCAGCTAAAAGCACCAGACAAGCTGAGGTATCGTTACCTCCGAGATCACGTCAAAAGATACCTGCCTCCTCTGCCTCTCACGGAGACACAGACTGAGAATCCGCCATGTGAAGCCCTCATTCTGCCGACCCGCCGCCTCGAAGCGCGCGGCAGCTACAGAAACTTCACACAAACAATGGCACCTGTGCAAGCCGGCCCTGAGTTTCTGCGAGAGGCGGGGACGCTAGCGAACCGCACAAGTCTTGTTCTGTCAAACCCTTTAGAGAACTGACTAGCACGGATTCTTCCGTAGGGAATTCTCTGAGTTCTCTGGGTCGGCCCACCGAACTTCTTCAACAAAAGCAGACCCCGCTGCGAGCCCTCTGTCGAGACTCGATGCTCATTACCCACCGTCTTCATGTTTAGTGTATCGGATAGTTACGGGGGAGGGCTTGACGGCTTGCGGCTCGGTAACATGCATCACAGGGGAGTTTTTCTGGCGGCGCGGTTGACATTTGACTTTGACTTTTGCGGAGGTTTGCAGAGGTTTGCGGTGACGACTCGGGACTTCCGACTGACGGCGCAAGGATCTTGCCGGGAAGTTCATGCAGTGCGCCAGATTCGCAGATTTCGCAGATTTCGCAGATTGGCGAGCTGGCAGTGGTCCCCCGGAGCCTCTGTAGGCCTGTATGGCCATGGCTCCGCAGGGATGTCTCGGGCGCAGATTGCAAATTTGCGGCATGTCCGCACAAAGGGACCTCAGTGTACTTCAGTGCTGCGATACAGTTCCAAACTTCCAGCTCTGCCTCCTCGAAAACCTTCAGCGACACAATTTGGCGCGCGAACGCATGCACCGCTTCCACAAGTGGCCACAACTACCTAATTGTATGAAGCTTGTGCATCGCGGTCGCTATGGCTCCTTCAGCCCACAGCACGGCATCGACGTGCACTGCCAAGATGTTCTGTCTTTACTACGATTCCATTTGTAGAAATGGAAACTCGCCATGCACAAAGGCCCGAGTACAAAGGGCAAGGTTGTTGGACGCATGTCTGATGCATATCGTTTTCTTGTACCCACGCACGTTCCCTTTCTAGCTATGTATGTTCAGCTTTGCAATGACCTCCCGTTCGTCTCTTTTCTTGATTTTTCGCCTTATAGTCCAGTTCATTTTCCGATCCATTCTCCGATCCCAATACAAAGCCGACTCGTCCATGTACCTAATACCATGTTCCCAACTTCCCATAGCCACAACACCGCATTACGCCTAGACACGTTGGCGAAGCATGACTAAACGTCATCACGAGTGACTAGATCGGCTGGCCAAACCGGAACACGATGTATGCGTCAATTACTTCAAACCTGGCATGTGCTACAAGCCTACAACAATCATCCCGTCGCAAAAGTCGCATATAAACGCTACGTCGGAACAAGACCTCACCGCCGAGACTGACTGGTTTGGAACAGAGCATGATTTGCACGACGAGGACATATATGCATCGTTGGTCAAAGTTAGAGACGTTTGGGGGTCTCCTTTTTGTAATCACCCTCCTTCCTTCTACTACATACTTTTCTTTCTCTTCCCCAAAAACACACACATTCGCGATAGACGCAAGAGAATTGTAGCTGCCTATTGATTCGAAGACTCGAGAAACTCATCAAAGACAAAAACCGTTATCCTCAAACCTCAAAAAGCATCATATTCGCGCTTGTAGCTTGTGATATCGCAGACGCCTCCATCGTTGAACTTCTCATGATGTAAAGAGTTGCCACACGGAATTATACGCCGTTTTTAGTACCAAGCCTATGCAACATGATGACCGATAAGCTTAGTAGACCACGTCTGAACCACGTAAGGACCGCTGCCGCTGCAGATTCTGCGCAGCGTACTCGGGGTCAACTTCCGCCGCATTTTTCCTCATTAGTCTACTGAGTACTCTCTTCGTTAATAGAGCTTCATTCGCCTGCCCCTAGGCACGCTGTAGCCAGCCGTGACAAAACATGGGTCTCCAACTGCCAAGCGTGGCAAGACCGCAGACTTCACATCTCCTGACAAACAGATCCATCATCATGGACAGCGTCGGGCTTTTTCTCATCAGCAGATTCTTCATTGTTAGCAAGAGAGGCTCCAACGGCAGAGCCTTCGTCGACAGGGTCTTGATCAGAACGTTTTGTAGGCTTGTCAACGGCATCATCGACGAAGTCGACTTTGGTGCCGTTTCCCCTAACCTATGAACAGTGAGTGTGACATCATAGATCATCTCGCACACTTTCTACATGCACCTCCCTTCCAACCCATCAGGCAGGGATACCATCGAGGGTGGAAACCAAACCAAATAGATACACCAAACTTCAGGTTCCCACAGAGATCATTGGTGTGCTCATCCCCGAGCCAACACCAACTGCCAATGAGAAATACCGACCATTCGATCCCTCCAAACATCCCATATGGATATAGATGACCTCGACAAGTCGACAATCCAACATCAAAAGCAGGTCTCACAGTCTCAATTCATAACAACACAGAAGGCAACGACACCAACAACACTTCTGCCACTCGAACCGTGCATCGGGGAATCGAAGCTTCATCAGAGCATCCTCTTGGGCCTGACAGGTAGTCAAGAACGGCCGACACGCTTGGTTCAGTATTTCCGTGGATGAGGTAAGTCAGATGAGATAGGATTTGACTTCCTGAAGGTTTGGCTGATCAATAAGAACTTCGTCGTTTAAGATAACGGTCTTGGGACCAGAGTTTGAACTTGCCGACGGTAAGCCAGTACCTGCCGAGACTAACTGGTCACTTCGACCGTCCATAATGACACCTCCACTCCGAAGGAGTCCGGGAGAGATCATGTTGCCCTCAGCTTGTGGCGCAAATTGCGTGTTCGTGAGTTCGAGAAAGTCGTCCCCAATCGAAAGACGAACGATGCCGACACCGGCAACCTTGAAGTATTGGCCATTACTGGCCATCATCGGTTTGGCAGCGACCCTAGTTTTCAAGTAAGTGAACCATTTGATATCGTTGAAGGTGTGGGCGTTGCACCCAGAGTCGAGAATGCAATCATCTCTGGGATAGCACGGCATGGTGAAGATCAGAATAACGACGACAAGATTACGCCAAGCAGTCGGAGGCATACCAGAGTTCAAGCAAGCAGTATACACCTCCAGCCTGACGTACGAAGAATTCCTGAACGATCTCAAGAATGCATTGGCGATAGAGGAAACCTCTAGTATAGACGATGTACATACCTGCCAAAGTAGGGCGCGGCATTGGCCAATCAGGGCAGGGTCAGGTGCCTGGAGGGGACTCCGGACTCCAGAGTCTGTAGAACGTACTCCGTGCATGCCTCCATACCAACCCACCTACATACTAGGCACATGTCAGGGTCAAGCTTTATTGATCAACACTCTGTTAAACACATCCCACCCTCATTGTTTTACGTCCCTGGCCCAGCTGATAGAAAATAGAAGAAGTTTTTTTTTAAAAAAAAGGAAAGCAACGCTTCCTCCGAATCATTGTCACGCCATGACAATACAAAACGTCTGCCTCGTCGGCGCAAACGGCACCCTCGGCACCGCCATCACCAAAGCGCTCTCCGCCACGAACTTCTCCATCTCCATCCTCCGTCGCAACTCCTCAACCTCACCCCCCGCCCCCGCTGGCATCAACGAAATCCACGTCTCGCCCTCGCTCACCCTCGCCGAACTCGCCACCGCCCTCCGAGACCAACACGCCGTCATAGCCGCCTTCCCCCTCACAGACGTCACGCAGCACATCCGCCTCGCCCAAGCAGCCCACGATGCCGGCGTAAGCCGCTACATCCCCGCCGACTATGGCTCCTGCGACGCCGCCTCTCCACAAGCACAGCATCATCTGCAGTTGTATCGCGACAAGACCGCCGTGCGAGCCAAGTGCGCAGAACTTGCCGCTGCAGCCGATGCCACCACGCCATTCACCTGGACGTCCATCATCTGCGGGCACTTCTTTGACCACGGCCTAGAAGACGGGTTATTACACTTCAACATTGCTGAACAGACGGCCCTTCTTCTAGACACGGGCCATCTGCGTGCCTCGACAAGTACGCTCCCCCGCGTGGCAGATGCCGTAGTGCGTGTCCTGGAGCAGCCCGACGACCTGACCAGGAACCGCGCGCTCTACATACAAAGTTTCTGTCCTTCACAGCTAGAGATCCTGGCGTCTCTAGAGCGCGCCACGGGAAGCAAATGGAAGACACACCATGTAGACTCAGCGGCCTTTCTGGAGGCTCAGAGTAAGAGGCTCGTGGAGGGAGACAAGGGTGCTGTGGAGGAGCTTGTCTTTGTATTGGGGACTGTGGATGCGGATTGGAGGAGCAGGGAGGGGTATGCTATGAAGCTGTTGGGTTTGGAGGACGAGGATCTGGATGAGGTCGTTGCGAGTGTGGTGAAGGAGCATGGGGCTGAGCGGATGGGGGGTAAGACGGGTATGAGGACTACACCAGTAGAGAGTGGCTGTGCTCGTGAATGAGCACATCACACGCCCATGGCATGTAGAAGCGGCGTGTTTACGAATCAATACACAGATAACACGTAAAGCAGGCTTGGTTCATTGTATTGTTAGGTCTAGAATTTGATTCATCGTGCATTCCCAAAAGATATCAGTCTTCTCTAGAATGTCATGTAACGCTTCGTGGTACATCACAAATGCCAACGCTGGTGAAATACCAATTCTCGCTCTAAACAGTCGTAAATGCCTTGAAACCATGTCCAGAACTCCAATGTAAACGCAAAAGGCCCTCCCCATGTGTTAGAAGTTCTTCTCCCATGCTCTCCACCAAATCCCCATGTTTGCCGCCACCACAAGATCAAGCATCTTCAGTCCCTCGTCATACACAATTAACTTCCCCAACTTTGCTTCTCGTCCACGAGCACCGCCACCAGCTCGCTCGGTCCCTAGATTGAATTTAAATGGGGAAACCGACCCATCACCATGGTCATTGTCATTGCCGCCGTGAAACGCTGAGTCTCCTGCTCCAGCTCCGCCCCCTGCTTTGAAAAACTTGCCAAAATTACCTTTCCACTGCTCTCCGCGCTCGGAGAAAATCTCGGAGGCAGGAAGATTGAACCGCAAGTCGCTGACCAATCTCCCCTGACTTGCCGAGGCCTTCATGTTCTGATCAGCAACCAAGGGATTCATGTAGTTGTTGCCGACATCGTGAGGCTTGTGCCGGCAAATGAGGCTCCGTCCTGCCTGACCGGTTCGAAATTCGCATTTTCCATCCCAGGGGCTGGAAAACGTGTATCCTCTGGGCTTCATGCCTGGAGGAGGTGGTCCATCCGTGACCAACACTTCTGCGTCGTCGGACACGTCGCTTCCAACGGAAGCGAGTGATCCGGTGCTACCACTTCGATAGCGATTCAGCTTGTTCAGACTAGTCTGCTCTAGACGCTGATATGTCTTCTGCAGCTTTTTGGTCAAGGTTTGCGAGTACTCCATCAACAACTGTCGAAAAATGACAAAATCGTTATTCGCACTTCTGTGAACACCGCTGGCTGAGGCGAGGGCAGCATCATTCCGTGACACATATCGGAAGTGAAAGTAGCCAGAGGTTGAGATCTCTACATTGATAGATGGATGCAGCGATGCGGTTGCCAACGCGACATCTCGTTCATCGCCATTCTCTGAGGTTTCCAGTTGCCGTGAGGATACTCTCGCAACATTTGCCTGATGGTTTGAGCTCGGATTACGGCGAACAATTCTCAAGGAAAATGGCGTGCCGTTTTCAGCAGTGAGTGGTATATTGTTGCGCTTTCGGGGTGACGTGGAGCGACTTGTCCTGTTGTCAGGAGCCCTCGGCCGGTCCGTAGATGGTTGTACGATTGAGCTGGCGCCACCTCCGTGGTATTGGAACGGCTTGTCCAGCGGCGAAACTGGAGATCGTTGGTCAATGGGATCTTTGCCTATTGCAAGAATATCCTCCAGCGGCTGTGTCAAAGGAGTGCTCCAACGAGCTGTCGGTGCTACGGTAGATTTGGAATCAGCCGCATAGGCCTCTGACATCGGACGAGCACCAACGGGCTTCCTTGCGGGCACCCCAGTGTGTAACTTGGTTGCAGTTGGGCCTTTCGCTGCTCTCGTATTCGAAGGCAAGACCACTCCGTGTTGGTCCAAAACTACCGGCAGTGCCGCATCGGATCTCTCAGAAGAGAGGCCAATTTTCCGACGACTACCATCGGCAATATTCGACGATTCGAGTTTCGTGATTTCCGAGACTGCGGGAGCAGGGGGTTGTACCGGCAGCGAGGGAGCACCGGACTGGTTTGGAACCGGTTTTCGAGGAATCGTTAGGGGCCGAGGACAGTTGTCGGCATCGCGACGTGTTGGCTTGACCCGTGACCGGTCTTCGGGTGGTTCCAAATGAACGTAGTAGAGAGAGTTGGCGACGTCTTCGCCCGTAACGTTGCGCTCCTGTGGCTTCAAAGTCGAGAGAATAACATCTGAAGGGACGGGTTAGGGCAGAACAAGGAATATCTTGAGATGAGAGACAAAACCTGCCTCTGGTGCCCGGCACTCGTGAAATATAGAGAACAAGACTCTCCTGTACCCGAGCAGCTGGCGATTCGGGATACTGCGGGGGATTATCGGCAAGTAGAATGAGTTCATTCAAAGATCTGGCCTCCATGACTGCGGGTTTGTTCCGGGAGATCCTGATCTTGTAGTGCGTAATAAATCCCATATATAAGATGAGCAACCGGACAACAATATGGAAAAAGAGTGAATAGTCAAGGTTGTGAGCTGGACATTTGGCGACAGAGAAGAGGTCAAGCCGCCGCTTATAAAAGGTCAGAAATGCTGGCGAAAATGAAGGCGGAGGAGAGGAACATGTTGATGAAAAAGTCGACAGGGACACAAAGAGATGGCCCGCCGCGAAGGAAGCTGGGTGTCCAGCCCTCCTGCAGGCCTGGTCAAACAAAGCAGATATTCGATGCCTTGCGGTTTGGGATGTCAAATGTTCGTTTCTTTGATGTTGAATGGTGATTCGAGGCGGTCATGTTGACCTGGCGGCTGGCTAAAGGCCGAAGACAGATAAGATTGTGAATGGGCCAAGCGCTGGTCTGTGGTCAACTGGTGTTGGTCTTTTGCCGGCTGCCAAGCCCGGGAAGCTGTTCAGCAGACAGATCAGCCACCAGACCAACCACCAAGCCAACCACCAGACCAGGGTCCAGGACTCAGGCACACGAAACGCCACCGCATTGTTGGGTCTATCCGACTCTCGCGTCGCGGTGAAGTTCAACGTCAGCTTGCGAGGCTGTGCTGTGCTGCGGTTGGGCGAGTTGCGTCAATATGTATCCCCAGCGCCTTTCATTAGGTACATACATATTCATCCCATGTCGCTGCGAGGGGCTATGCACATACATAACAATTGATACCGAGAGCCCCGCGATATTCTGAACTTCTAAGTTCAGTCTACCGACGGGACGTGAACTCGGCACAACAGAAAGCCGCGGACATGTCTCATGAACTGGTTAATGGAGATCAATCTCGCCGAACTCTGCCGCTTCACCTGCTAATCGACTGCGGATCGAAGATGTGCGTATGAGCGATTAGCCATGCGCTAAACACAGTGTGTGAAGCGCATCCTTCGCAATGCAGCAAGTTTTTATCCATGTTGCGCATTCGCGCCGCCACTCAATCCTAATTCCCAAGTCGCGCGCGAGGCATCGTCTGGTAAGTTTGCAAACGAACTGCGACGTAAAGAATTGCTTGACAGCCTTGGTAAGTTTGTGCTTGCTTCAGTGCAGACTTCGGTCGCCTCATGCCAATACCGCCACCAATGACAGCGAATTCGTCTTGAAAGTTGAAGCAGTGGTGGTCACTGCTAGGCATCGTGTCACCGTTCGTTTGTCGACTTACTTCGTGTTGCTTATCTGTCGCGCACGTAAGTAACTAGCTCTTTTGACCGCCACTGTTAATCAAGTTTCAAAGCCTTCACGTGTCACCCACTAGGGTTGTCACTCAAGACCTTCAGCTTTCAGCGCAAAAGTAGACATGCAAACAACCATGTGTTTCCATGAACGCAAGGCCTAAACCGGCAGGCCATTGGATCACATTTTGTAGTTAAAACTCGACCTTCTTTCATCCCATCCAGGGTAAGCAATTGATCATAACTGACAAGTTACATACGGCCATGATGCGGCCCACGGGAGTCGGGGAGTCCGCTAGACCCGTCTTTTCATATGCTGAGTCACGTGCACAACAGTCACCAATCACATCCCGAACAATGTAATCCCGCGCAACATCGCCTCCCGGAGTAGACTAGGAAATCCAGTACGTCAAACGTCGTTACTCGTCGGCCGGGCTCAATCGCCTTCACTTCAGCTCTCCCTCTTCGAAGCCGCTTGCTGGCTCAGACTCTTCTTTCGACCGGCAATCTTAGCACCAAGCGTTCATTTGCATCATGTCGCTGGCTTTGCAAACCCCCGCAGCCATGCTCGCGCGGCGACAACTCGCGGGAGCCCAGTGCAGCACGAGCTCAATCGTGTTGGCGGCGGCTAACCGACTGTTTGTTGCGCAGCAGTACCAGAGACGAGGATATGCGACTCCCATGGGACCGCCTCCCAAAGACTTCCGAATAAGCAAACGGCTCGATTGGGCGAAGAACAAGGAGAGCACTCTGGACCGACTGGGAAAATACTTCCTCTTGACCGAAATGGCAAGAGGAATGTACGTTCTGTTCGAACAATTCTTTCGACCTCCGTACGTGGAAGCTCTTCAACCGAACCATGACCTGGGTCAGACTATTAGAATTGCAAGCGCGCTAACCACCAATTCTCAGATATACCATATATTATCCTTTCGAAAAAGTAGAAAGAACCCCTTATTATTTTGGCTACACGATTTGACCGCAACACATTTAAGTCGAGAGTTAACCACGGTAATAGGGTCCTATTTCTCCGCGTTTCCGTGGTGAACACGCCCTTCGACGATACCCCACTGGAGAAGAGCGATGCATTGCCTGCAAGCTTTGCGAGGCTGTAAGTTCCGGCAACGTCGAATGATGCGCAATCTCCAGGTCATGAACTGATGATTCGTGTAGGTCTGCCCTGCCCAGGCTATCACCATCGAAGCTGAGGAGCGTGCCGATGGCTCCCGCCGAACCACGCGCTACGATATCGACATGACCAAGTGCATCTACTGCGGCTTCTGCCAGGAATCCTGCCCTGTCGACGCCATTGTCGAAAGTCCGAACGCCGAATATGCCACGGAGACGAGAGAAGAGCTGCTGTACAATAAGGGTATGTAAACACAGCCAGGTGGCCACGGGCGCCTGGCCAATTGTTCGTGCCACTGACCACATGAGAGACTAACATTATGGCAGAGAAACTGTTGGCCAATGGAGACAAGTGGGAGCCAGAATTGGCGGCAGCAATTCGTGCCGACGCCCCCTACCGATAGAATTCAAAATAACTGTTTCCTCGAGTCATCACCACATATCCCGTTGTTTCTCTTGTCCCAATGTAACAAGCTTGTCTAGGCGAGAACCCTAGCTAGAGAGCGAGGCACTTCGGCCCATTCAAGTAATGTATATACAACACAACCCAGGGTACCTTCACTTCTTCGTGCGCATGCAATGCATGCAGTTCGTTGTCGTGTCATGTCTTGCCACGTTAAGAGTCAAGACTACGGCACTGACCCAATTTCTTTCAGAGTCTACTGTCAAGGAGTCCAGGCATCGCCAATAAAGCAACTTACGAATGAGATCAATTACAGCCATTTAATCCGCATTGCTCGCAATCGCGCTGTCGGAATGTGCTCCAATCATGCATTCATGAATCGTAATCGTAATTGACATCCCAAGTTGCCCCGTTTTCCATCTATCCCATATCACGTGATGCCACCTCCCAAAGTTAGCTCCGACCGCCATGCCAAACTGCTCAACAGCCGCCACCGAGAAATTTATCAACACATCTTCGCGTCACCAATTATAGAAACCCACGCTGCATCACTCCTCTAGTTCTCTCTACATCCGCCATCGCCAATTGAACTGTCTCGACAATTGCGTTACTTCAGCATCATTCATCATGTTCCGTGCCGCCCTTCTGCGCTCAGCAGCCCGCGCTGCCACTCGCCCTGTCATGCGAAGCCTTGCCGCTCCCCGTTATGCCGTTCCCGTCATGCCCAAGCTTCCCCAGCTGCTCGCCATCAGAATGTACAGCGATGAAGGTGGTCTGAAGAAGGAGGAGGTGGAGGGTCGTATCATGAGCCTGTTGCAGGGTTTCGACAAGGTATGCTGTGTTGCGACACACCAAACATAACCGACATACTGCGCATAGCACCCCTTCTCTTTGCATAAGCTCAAGCTCACCAACTCTTTTTCAGGTCAACGATGTTTCCAACGTATGCCAAACTTCTATAGCCCTGAATTACGCCCTCGGATTTAAATAACCAAGTCCCATAGATCAAGCCCGTCGCCCACTTCGCCAATGACCTCGGTCTTGACTCCCTCGATACCGTCGAAGTCGTCATGGCCATTGAGGAGGAATTCAGCATCGAGATCCCCGACAAGGACGCCGACTCTATTCACTCTGGTGCGTTTCTCTCTTCAGCATTACACCTGCCGCGCTGTCGCTTCTATCAACCATTGCAATCTCGGTTGTTGATATACATCATGTTCCTTGCCGTAACGTACTGACTGGCGCCTATTGTAGTCGAGCAAGCTGTCGAGTACATCCTTTCCCAACCTGATGCTCACTAAATCTAACGGCCCTCCTTGCGATTTGACCGATTATATCAACACAAACGAAATAAACCATTGACGGAGAGCTTTCGAGGCGATTAGATTCGTCACAAGGGACGTGTGATGTACTTGTAAATTAACGTTACTACTCGCTCGATGCGAGGGTAGACAGAATCATAATTCCTCGCATGGGGTGTTATTCTCCCTTCATTGACCCCTGTCCCCTGGGGAAAGGAAAATTTGAGGCACCAACCCCCATCCGAGCCGACTAAAGTGTTCGTCGAGTCAGCATTGATCTTTATGTGACTATCGTGTTACGCTGTATGATGGGCAGTAAGTAGACTTGTGTGACAGTGCCGGCCGTTGTGGAAGAAGCGTCTTTCGCTGCTCCGCGATGCAGGAGTGACATGCCGAGTTTGCTGTGTTCTACGTCGCATGCACATGTCTCCAGAACAATCCAGACGCTGGGCCTCAAGTCTTGAAACTTGATGGATGTATGTGGCCTTACACTGCTTACTTATTGGTTGCCTTTGGTGTAGTCCCTATAAGTGCTTGGCAGATCAATATCACACCAGGGATGTGATTACACCAACTTTGCATGCCACAAACGACACGATATGCCGCATGTTCGCGTCCGACTCGAAAACTGAACACGCAGACAGTAGGCAAATCCACTTCCAGCCATATATTTGCCACGAAACTGCATGGATATTGTCTCTCTACCTTGAACCAAGCACAGTACCACAACCAGTCTTGCATAGATACCACACACATGGCATGACGTCTAGTTAGCTCTAAATATGAAAAGATGAATCGCACCACATCACCCCCCCAAAATGTAGAAAAAAAGAAAACCAACAACAAAAATATGGCAGATGCATGTACCGCCAAGAATGACGGTGACTGTAACTAACTGACTTCGTGACTTCATAAACTCCTTCCTCCCCATCTCATCTCAGCTCATCTTCCAATAAATTCAATCGCAGATGTGCAAATACAAAAAAAACCACAGACAGTCCTGTGAGATAAAAAACAAAAGCTTACACCAAAAAAAAGATTGACAAGAACAAAACATGTCAAAATGCCACGTCCAAGCCAGAACCAAAAACCAAAGACAAAAAGACGCCGTGTAAACGCAAATAACAGCAAACCAAACATTCTGTTTCTACCAGAACATTGCCAAAAACAGGTCTAGCGAGCATCTAGTTCGAGAGCACCGCCTGTAAGTCTCTTTAACTTAACGCTTTTACCGTTCTCGTCTCTCGATAGACCCGAGTATCCATGTGGGGTTTAGCGCAGCCCATCTTTGGCTTGCATCGCTTTTCTCTCTTCTTGTAGTTTGTGTGTGCGCATGGGTAGAACGACAGGATCAAGGAATGAAGGGAAGAATTCTATGTCGCGGTGATGTAGGGTATTGAGAGTGCGGCTTTCCTTTGATCAGTCTAAGGACTCTATGAGGTAAGGAAGAGCTGAGCTGCGTATAGGCAGCCATAAGTCATGGTTATTTCTGTGCAGACCTTGCATTTATTGTTTCTGTCTGTCTTTCTGTCTGTTTTTTTTTTCTTTTTTTCTTTCTTTTTTTCTTCTTGCTCTTTATCTTCTTTTGTTCCCTTCCTTTTGTGAGTCACTTGGGTCAAATTGGGTGGGTGACCTTATAAGTTCAGATCAGCGTTTCTGTACGGACAACAAATCTCTGTTTCCTTTCGAAACATGATTAGGCGAACTCCTCATCTCCGCGGTGCCGGCATACTCATCCAGGGCTCCCAGGCTCAGCCCCGCCGATATTCTTTTGCGCATCCTCGCGGTAGGGGCTTCGTCTTCGTCCTCCATGGAAAACACACAGGCTGGATCCTCTTCGTCAATGGGCGTGGTCAACCTGCCAGTCAGGGACGAGCTGACGCTTCCGCTTCCGGCGGACACATTGCGCTCCATCGCACGGTCTTTCCCGATGGGAGTTGCGCCACCAGGGCCTCCCAGTCTCATAGCGGGCTGGAAGTGCGGACTGGAGCCTGGGCCAGAGCTTGAGGCACCAAATCCATCGTCGAGTCGACTGCGTTGTAGCTGCAGAGACAGGGCTGACATGGACTCACTTGCAGACCGGGTTTCACGGGTCGGGGAATGACTGCTGCGCCCCAAACTTGTGTAGTGACGGCTCATTTCCTGGGCGAGGGTCGATTTTCGAAGCGGACTTCCCACATGGCCAAAGGCCGACCCGGCGTTGCGAGAAGCCGCCTTGGCAGCATCTTCCTCCTCTTTTTGGCGCTGAAACAAAGGCCCCCAGCGGCTTGGGCTGGTGCCCAAGGGACTTCCATATTTGGTGATGCCCTCAATGACTACGTCATCCGCGCGCATGGATCCTCGCCTTGCCTTCTCGGCTGGTGTCAATAGCTCCTGCAGGTTTTCAGGGACGTAATTTTCGGGTAGATTATCATCGTCAAACGCGAACTCGGCCTCCCAGTCTCGATCCACTGACGACGTCTTTGGCATGCTTGAGCTCAACAGGCGAGGCTTCGCATACCGCAGAGAGTGCATAGCTCGCTTGCCAAAATATTCGTCGTTAAATGCGAACTGTGAGTTGGGGGGGCTGCCTGCTGTGGGGGTTACCAAGTTTTCTGAAGAGCCAAAGGCCGAACTGTGAAGCAGCTTGAGTGTATCAGACGTTCGACAATCTTTCGCATTGCTGAGCGACGGGGTCGGAGATTCAAGACCAAACTTAGATGGTACTGAAGATGGCCATGGGCCGGCGGGAAAACGAGCAGCATTGGAGATGCCATTGGAGTCGAAAGAGGCGGGGAGAGGCGCATCGAGTATCGATAATCCTTTGCCCGAGAGGCCGAAGCCCAGGCGAGATGCGTCTTCGTCTCGAGGAGAGCCGTAAACGGAATGGGCATAGGACGAATCAATCGACGGAATACCGCTATCAAAATTTATCGGACGGCTAATGTTGACGGGAGATTGGAGATCATCGCCACCAAAGGCGTTTGCGAAGCTCGTCTGGTCGCCGCCGTAAAGAGAAGAGGTGAGGGCGCTTGCGGACGAATGTCGATATACGGCAGACGTTGAAGAAGTAGGAATCGGGCAGGGTTGACCGGCAAGATTGATAGCACCAGTGCCTACTGTCACACCATTCTTTCCGTAGTTGATGCGTCGGCCGTCAGGTAAGATGTGAATGTTGGCGCATTTAGGCCCGAATTTGCAATTTCCCTAAAGTTCAACCACAGCATGTTAGTCGCAGATTTAACGCCTGCCAACAAACCATTTCGGGTCCCAAAGATGGAGAGAAGCTTAGGCTGTCTGTCGAACCTTTGCGAAATACTTGCACACTGTCTCGGATGCGGCACCGAGATTATGGCTAAAGGGACAGGCACTGCCCGCCTGGCACGTGCCTTGACGATAGAACTTGCAGGGAACATGGGACGTATCTATGTAAGCAGAGGAGGCTTGTTAGCGTATGCCGGTGCTTGCTTCAAGACTCAGAAATGGAAATTCGAAAAAAATGTGCGAGGAGGGGTTACGAGCGCAAAATAGATGACATGTCTTCCAGGTGGGGGCGGGATTTGAGAGCTTGATGGCAGCACAACAAGCAGCGCACGCAGCAGCAAACGCGGAATACCGCCCAGGAGGAAGAGGGATGTAATAAAAAAACGAGGCCATCTCGATCAACATACTGGGAGGACTCCGGGGCATCATTGCGGAGGAGGGACTGGCAGCAGCAGCCCCGGTGCTACTGCGAATGATGAGGCTGCCGGACCGGACATGACGATGCTCAGGCATGGCGGCCGAGGGAATTGGGCGTCGCGCGAAGGCAAGAGACGGTTTGCATAGAGAGATAGGAGGAAAGCGATGCAAGACCAACAAGCCGGAATGGAGGAGAGGCGAAACCGGACGAAATGGGGGACACGACGGGTGGAGGGGGGGGGCCGTGGCCGAAGGTGATGCACTGATACATGTACTGGTGCGCGGCTGATGGAGCTTCTCGCCAACCTCAGACCTGCGCTCTCCAAAGTACCTATGGAGCCCAGCCGCGTTGTGGTTTGGTGTGGTGGCGCGTTTGGTCCTGTAAGTTGTAGTTAACTTGTGGCCTGTGGACACTGTGGAGACAGAGTGGCCCACGCGACTTGGCGCCGGCTCTGGTGGCAAGCCGCAAGCCCCGAGGCGTATGTACATATGTATGTATACTGAGATCCAGTTCAGTCTGGTGACCTCTGACCTCCGTTCTTCGCAGACGCGACATCCGAGGCCTGAGCTATTCCCGACATTACGGAGCAATTGGCGTCCGCAGCCCCAGCCGTTGCAGTGTAGGATGGGTTATGGAGGTCGTCGACGATCCACGAGACCGACCTACGCAAGCCAGAGAAAAGGAGTCGGGGAGTTTCGATGTCCATTTCCTTCTCGAGCCTCCCACCAGCAGTGGCGTGCATGGACAGGTAGATTATTCAACGAATCTAAGCAAAGAAGGAGACTCGTTCCCTGTCTTGTTGTTGTTGTTGTTGAGTATTTTACGCCCCTGCGTCCCAGTTTTGGGCATAATAGGGCGTGCAGGGCTAATCCCGGGTTCTTCTAAATACAAGCCAGTTT
>SRPP01000411.1:0-22689 GCA_018360055.1 Claviceps monticola
GGAAACTGGCTTGTATTTAGAAGAACCCGGGATTAGCCCTGCACGCCCTATTATGCCCAAAACTGGGACGCAGGGGCGTAAAATACTCAACAACAACAACAACGATTTCCACATCTCATCGCCACCTGGAGTCTCACTAACAAACAGCTTCCAGCCAAAACTTGTTCAAGTCACCCTCAACCGAAGCCCATATGGCGGGGAAGATCTCCACGATATGCTTACACTGGAATACCCCTCTGGCCATGGCTTCAGCGGCGTGCCGCCCGCCTTGTCCGTTCCTATTGTGCTGCATCTCGTGGAGAGTGTGCTGGGCTACAGGCTGGTGTACCAGGATGCCACGAATTGGCACTATCGTAGGGATACACCGCTGATGCGCATGTGATGCTACACCCTGTGTACGACTACGTTTTTTTTTCTTTTTTCCACGGCGCGCGTTTTCAAATGGAGCCAAGTACAATGTCAAACACCAATCATCTTTCTAGCCTAATTCAGACTGGGCAGATGCCAGACCCTCGTTCCTGTCTATATGATATCTTCCTTGATGCATTGAACAAAAGACCATGCAACGCAGCTTTGCTCCTCGATAGCATGGCAAAACCAACAAACTCGCTCCCATCCCGGGTGGCGCTTTACACAACTGATTCGGCTACATCACACTGCTCCTTGGAGGCCAGCTTTACCATGTTCTCGCTCCTCCCTGAATCCATGCTGTCTTTGGCTTGGTCACTTTGCACCTCCGCACCTTCCTGCGCCCCTTCACCGGCTTGTACGATAGGCGTGCCATCTTCCTTCTCCATCATGGCCGCTAACCGTGCCGCTCTTCCCTCCTTCTTTCGAGGTACGGGTGCTGTTCAGAGAGTTAGCAACTTCATCACTTCGTTCTTCACCACAACGAAGACCTCCAGCATCGAAAATACATACCTCGCCCGTTCTCTTGCACGTAGAAGCGCCTCAAGAGTCCCACGGCCTCGTCTCGCCCCCACCCCCCCTCAAGCTCGTACCCTGCCTCGACATTTCCGCCATCGCCTCCTCCGGGTGGGTAAGATGTGCCCAACGTCCCACTGCCGTCCGGAAGTTGCGACGGACGAGGCGTTGGGTGTGCGCTGGCCGTTGTTCCATCCTCACGGATAGGCAGTGAATTGGCGTGAATGCTAAAGACTCCTCCGGTGCCGCCGAATTTGTCATTGACTGCGCCGAAATACACCTTCTTGATGCCAAGCTGTCGAAGCAACGACGCGCACATGACGCAGGGCTCGACCGTGACATAGAGGATGCATTCCCGGAGAATCTCCCGACTGACTCTGGCATCAGGATGGAACTTCTGGCCGTACGGATACAGATGGCCCATCCTTCCATCTTCGTTGCCCTCGTCAGGGGGTCTCGCGTCGACCCATACCGTCTCGTTTGCGTCTTCAATAACACGTGGGGGTCTCTTGGGCTTCAGTGACGTGGTTCGAGGCCCGTCCTTGGGCGGGTATGACAAGAGGGCGGACACCGCCATGAATTCGGCATGTCTTGTCCCGTTCCGAGTCACGTTTGTCGCATTCATCCCCTTGGCAATGATGGTGCCATTGTGCACAAGAACGCAACCCACCGGTGTTTCGTTTGTTCGCAAGGCGAGACGAGCCTAGTAGTTACAGGTTAGCCAGACGAGACAAGGTGTCTTCTGGAGCAATTTACAATTACATACACGCTCGATAATAAAAAAGAAGAATATTCAATGCTTACCATATCAAGTGCCTCGCCAATAAATCGCATATGATGTGCTCGCTCTGCCAAAACTGCCGGATCTTCTTCCACTACTTCCACTTCCTCGGGATTCAATGCCTTTTTGTCCGTCGGCGTGGCCCGATTACCAAGACTCAGCTTGTTCAGCGATGGCGTCAAGTCTTCCAAGCCACGATCCTCAGGAGGTGGCTGATTCTCCTTGTCCACAAGGACATCAGCGTAGTGATTGACCGCCAAAGTCATTGCGGGCATGTTGTCGGTTTTCTTGACGCACTCGACCCCCTCGGGTTTTCCGAATGGTGACGAGGCTATAGAATCTAAGGCAGATGCGTCTGAAGTCGCTTTTTCTACGGCATTTGTTGTTGACGGTGGAGGCGTTGGCAGCTTCTTTGAGCCGTTCAGCTGCGTGTCAGCTGTCGACGAGCGGCGAAATAGATGGAAAATGGCATTTTGGGCAGGCACCAGCCCGAGAGATTGAAGCAACCGCATCCAGGTAAACTCTGCGGCTTCTGTCTTCTTTTAAGATGGGACAAGGCACATGGACCGTCTTTGACCTGTGGGTGCCTCGCCGAATGTGCAAGGTGCGCTGCAAGGATCACCGTTTGATGGATGGTCAGTGTTCGATATCCGATGATCTTATGTTGATTCACCGTTTTTCTTGATCCGCGCCGACACGCACCGCCGAGTAATCGACCAGTTGGGCCTCACCCCTAGACCCAGGGCTGTGGATCGCAGGAAGCCGTTTTTCCCCCCTTGGTCCTTGATTAGTCTGGAATTGCCAGATTCCCAGCTCAAGGCAGAAGCTTGCCAAATAAGCTGCCCCGTTTGATGTGAGAGCTTCCGGTGCGACGCGACAAGTCACTCAGTTACACGGCCTCTTGATCCCTGTCCCTTGGCCGGCACAGCCAACAACCCCCTTGATGACGACAGGTAAGTTGTCTTGTCCAGCCTGGTAGTAACTAATTCTCACAACAAGGCCAGAATTCGTATCCGAGACGCAGTAAGTGGCTGGCACTTTGAGAGGGCAGGATGCAGCGTGGTTGGTTAGATGTATCGGTATATACGGCTGCAAAAGTGGCAACTAGAGAAAATCCTGGCTAGGACCTGATTTCATGATAGAACGCTACGACAAGATGTGTCGGTGCCATGGCACAGAGTCTGTTTCGAGCATGTCCAGGGGCTGGTCTCTTATCGAGGAGCCAAGCCGCTCAGTGAGAAAATACGCTTCACTCCGTACTCCGCAGATTGCGCGTGTCACATGATGACCCACTCGCTCACATGTCCCATTTTCAATTGAAGACTGCAGGTACTTCTATCATCAGGCCAATTTGCAGTAGGATCTATGTACTCCTCATCACAACCCCCTGTGAGTGACCTGAAGCGAGCTCTAAAACCTCTATTAATGAATGCTACAGTAGCTAGATCATAAAGCAGCTATGAAATTATCCATAAAGGGTCACGCCACATAAAGGCAGCGTGTTGACATCTTAATTGCATTAAATACATTATGCTTGCTTAAACACAATTCCACTTTTGAGTTCAAACCACGGATCACATTTAGTGAAGCTCGTGAAGTTCGAAACGATTCACCCCATTATCGAAACCGTCTTCCTGGCACAGAAAATGGTCGAGGCGGCCATCAGCGATTGTCGAGACAGCGCGCCTCGTCGCGAGCGTTCCCGGCAAGGTTTGTGCCATAGTTGTAGCTGCTCCTTAGTCTTCATGGTTGCGGGCCTGTTAGGTCTGGCCTCTAGTTTGGGGCTGGCTGCCGCAAAGATGTCCACGAAAGCAGAGATTAATCCACTGCATACCGCAGACAGGATATTTGCGAGTAGATCTGCTGTTTCACCAGAGATGCTACCCGCGGTGGTTGATGTCGAGATGGCTGTTGAGGGGTCGTTGCTCAACACAGTATGAGCAGCATGCGTGGGAATAGCGCATGACTCCGGGACAGTAGAAGCTACATGCGGAGGAAGAGCGCATGAGTTGACAGTATGAGCGGCATGCGGGGGAAGAGCGCATGACTCCAGACTGTGCAAAATGTTGTTTCGGGCATCGGTTTTACCGGCCCGTTTGCTTGCGCCACTGCTACGGCCACCAGATGAGCCAGCATGTACGTCGGTACTCGTAACTTCCGTAGCGCCTCCTGCACCATTCGCTGGCGATGCTGGCGATACTGGCGATACTGGCGATACTGGCGGTACAGGTGTTGTGAAAGAATTCGCATCTTCCGCCATGCCGACCGCGGGATCTCGGAAGACTTGAGGAGCCAAGTTGGGCAAGGTGCACACAGTAGAAGGTCGATTGCGGTCGCTCTGGACACGCGAAGAGGCCACCTTTTGAGAATCACCAGAAAGGCTTTGCAGGGTTTGAGAGCCAGAACGGGCGACGATGGTCGAACAAGTCTGGTCTAGTGATGTGGTCAAGGAATTAACGCATCTTGGGTTCATCAAGATGCGGTTTGTAGACGATGGTGGCAGAGTCGCGTCATCCACAGACCGACACTTGTCAAGCGCCAGTTGATTATTGTTTTCAAAGGAAGACACGAAGCCGCGGTACACGCTCGATAGATCGACTTCAAAGCAAGACGATTCTGATCTGGTGACTGCACAGTGCTGTGCCAATATTGGCCGCTTCTTGATAGTCAGCTGACTGAGCAAAAGGGAAATTGGGGCGGCAAGGTGACATACCATGTAGGTCAAATTGGTCATGACAGGTGCAATTACACCCAACTCAACATACGGTTCCTCTACACCGTCTAGACTCCTTGCGACAGGCAGCCCTGCGCTACTCTTCACAGACGTTGTGGGTTCGTCTGTCCAATCAACAGGCCGAGCTCGTCCGCCTTGTTGGGCATACAGGGTCGGTAGCGCCTTTTGTAAAGCTTGCTCCTGTAGGATAGGCGTCTGGATA
Source organism: Claviceps monticola (assembly GCA_018360055.1). Taxonomy (NCBI): domain Eukaryota; kingdom Fungi; phylum Ascomycota; class Sordariomycetes; order Hypocreales; family Clavicipitaceae; genus Claviceps; species Claviceps monticola. The sequence continues at coordinate 4,642 of SRPP01000411.1, forward strand.
CCAGCAACGGTGCGTAAAGTACTACTCCTGACTGTGGCCGGAGCTATGGCTGCACCAGGTCGATTGACTGATACCCCCAGGGGAACTGGGGGCAACGGAACTGGCTCAAGGCTAACAGATATCTGTCGAGAAGTCAGTCCCCATAGAAAAAGCAACAGGATGTATGGTGCACGTACATCTGCTAGGGTCAAGTCCCTCGTAAAAATGTCTTCGGGCACGATGGTGCCGTCCGATGGATACCTTGTGGTCAACTGGCGATCCGGTATGAACTGAGGCACCGCCAGTGTGTTCAAGTATGACACAGACTCTCCCATAGAGTCGCCCGCGGGGTCGACGAATGGCGCATCAGTTGATAGTCCAGTATTACTCTGCTCCATCGTCACACCGTTCGTTGCAACGGCACAAGACGGCGGCGGGCATTGTGAAACTGACGCCTCATTCTTTTCAGACAGACCTCTACTCCTCGCGCAGATTGACAGCATGCGCTCATCCTCTGAAAACTCGGACGACGGTGAGTACAGGTGAAAGTCGGTGTAATCGACCAGAGATGTAGAGCTGTCCATAAAGGGGAAATCGGGAAGCCCTGCTTGCAAATCCGAGTCCGCAAGCACCGTAGATTCCTGAGAAGACGGTGTGGCCGATTTCGCCAATGACGGCGCAGGAAATGGGGGAGAGAATTGTGATGAGGTCAAGTCACAGGTGTTGAGCAGGAATTCAAAGTCGGGGGTATCCATGGTGGGGAACTGGACGAATTCCTCAAATGGATCAAAGGCCAACGCGTCAAAACAGGTATCCTCAGCCCCGGTCAATGAGGAGCTTGAGCCCAAATCAAATGACGTTAACGCAGGGAATAGCCCATCCGGATTAGCGGCAGTGAGGGGCAACGAAGAAGACGAAGACGAAGACGAAGACGGAGGCGGAGGTGGAGGCGCTTCTGAAGGCACTGTCTTCGCCTTCTTGGCGGGCTTAGATGTGCTTTGAGCCGCGTCTGGAGAGGCTTCACGCTTCTTATGGCTGGGGTCACAGCGAATCTTCTTGCGTCGACAGTTGTCGCAAGCCTTGATGATTCTCATGAGATGAGCATGGTCGCGCTGTTCCTTGGTCTTGGAGCCTCGCGAGGCAATGTTGGTTACGTCCACTCCGTCTTTGGTTAGAATCTTCATGCCTGGAAGAGATGCCACATTGAAGCTGGTTTCACGTGACTTGGGCTCTCCATGTCCCCTTGGCTCTCCATGTGCCTTTGGCTCTCCATGTGCCTTTGGCTCTCCATGTGCCTTTGGCTCTCCACGGTGTTGTAACGAGACGCGGGAAGATGACGCTATTGACGGGATAGAGGTGGCACTCCAGTCCCAGGAGGGTGTGAGAGGAGAAACGTTGTAAGAAGAGTTGATTGAGTCCACGGATGAACTGGCGCTCATAGGGGAGGGAGCCGCAGAAGACATAGACTGCACAGGATAGAACTTGAAGGCCTGCCCCGTCAGGTGCGCGTACTCAAAGAAGTCAAGAGTGACAGTTGCGCGCTTCTCGCCGGCGGAAGAAGGGCCGGGAAGGAAGGCATTGATCATGTCATCGAGCTCTCGCGAGCCAAGAGGAGGAAAGAATTGCAATGGAGCACCTAGAGTGGGTTGGTAGACAGAGAAGCCGCGGGCAATAGAAGAAGTGGAATCAGAAGCAGCGGCCATTGTGAGATGGAAGCCGAAGATGCTCTTGTCAGGTCGGTGGTCCAGGCTGGACTGTCGAAAAAGCCACTATCCGTGGTAAAGAAGCTGAAGATAGGCCTTCATGAGTGTAAGTCTAGGTGCGACAGCTTTCATCATTCTCACAGCACCAACTTACCAAGTAAATCAAGAACTTGAGATGCCCCAGCTTGTTCACTTCACTCCAAGTCGACTTCGTGAGATCAGATGTCAGGCAATCCAACCTTGGTCCGAGGCTTCAAAAGTCCCATTCAATTGCTAGCAGCTCCAACGAAGAGACCAAAAAAAGAACAGAAGATGTAGAAAGACAACTAGATTTCAAGGCCGAAGCCGTGCGGAGGAGATGCGTGTCAGGCCGCGAAGCCGATGTGAAGAGTCCCAGGATAAAGACGTGGCCCGCTTCACTCGCATTCAATCCCTTCTGGCCTTGTGATTTTCTGTCGAACAATTGTGCGCGGAGCGACTTGCTTCAAGCGAATGTCAACAAAACGGCGTGGAAAGAAGAAAAATATTTATGAGAGAAAGATGATGCGTCACCCAGGCGGGAATCAGCGACGGTATTATTTCACGCTCAACCGCTGACATGGCTGCGGAGCTGACTTTGACTCTTTCGGCGTGCTCAATCAGGATAAGCGCATGGGGTCCGGGGAACAGCCCCCTCAGTGCGGGCCAATCAGCTGTACAGAGTACATAGCTCACAAAGACGCAGCGGCCTTGCGATTGGATGATATGGCCCACTTCCTGCACATCCCGTGATGGAGCCTTGGCGTGGAGCGGCTATCCACTAACTAGTTATTGGCCAACGGGCGAGGTCCCTTGCCTGAGCAGCAAGTTGACGCTCGTGGCTCAGCCCCGATTGTTCAATGTTACCTCAGACTCCAAGTCACAGCGAATTTCTACATTGTGAGGCAAAAGTTAAAACTGAAGAAATCGTGTGGCGACGCGTAGCGGAGGCGCCCATGTCGTGTTTGCCTCTTCATACAGAGTACCTATCTACGCGCAACTCCGTGCAGAGTATATATATGTGGAAGCATCTGCTCTACCTATTTTCTCGGTTCCATAAGATTCGGATTCGGCACCAGAATCGACTCATCGGCGAACTAAAAAAAAAAAGCGCTTCAATGTATGCTGGACCGAGAAAACTATGTTGAGAAGTCAACAGATAAAGGCATTGTAGTCACCTCAATTACTGCTGTCGGCCCTCGCAGCGAGGTGACTGACTGCATGTGCATCTCTTCGCTGCATCGCATGATATGTACTCTCAAGTTAGGGGGGAAGGGGTCAAGATCAGAACCGCCCAGTCTCCAAACGACATCAACCAACATTAACCATTTCACGTCAGAGATTGAAGTGATCAATCATCAGCTCGCCACTCGTTTTGAGCCCGCCTTTATCATCATGCACCACCAATTGGCTTCGTTATGTACAGCCACGACGGAAACAATTCAGGTTCAGGGTAGGCAAACCTACTCGGAACTCCACCATCACGACTCAAGTTGCAACTTGCAACACATTACTTGCAGCCAAAACTCGCCATATCACAAGCAGGTAATCACACAATATGAATCAAAGTGTCTTCAGAATGCAAACGCCCCGCAGACTAAGTGGTATTCACAGGGCTTCCCTCATCCTGCACCGGCACCCAGCTCTACAAATCCAAACCTAGGGCTCCCTAGGGCTCCCAGGCGCAAAGCACGCCCACCCTTATTACAAAATTAAATCTCCCAAACTCCCGCGATGAAACGAGTAACATAACTCAGACTATACACATGATTCAATCTTCATTCGACGCTTTCTGACAAAAATAAAATAACAACGCTATTCACATCGATGATGAAGATTGGCGCTCCGCTCCTTTAATCTTCTTGCTTGCTTTAGCTGTGCCAATATGGGTATTATGTACCTAGCCTGTTGTTAGATTTTCCTAGATCGCCACGTACGCTTACTTGGCAGAGCTGCTTCAAGCACAAGAGGGGGTGAGGGAGGAGATGACAAAAAAAACATACCTTTGTGGCGAAGCGCAAGCTTGTTAGTGTCTCCTTCAGGTGCGTCTCCATCGGAGACACCATGACAAACATGAGCGTCTTGCTGTTGCCGCCCAAGCTATACTGCAGTAAGTGCGTGAGCTTCGAATTTCGATACGGAATATGACCATGTCCCCTGCCGAGAGCCTCAATCACATCGCCGAGACAACTCAAGCTCTTGTTGATATTTTGCGTCTCCTTCATGCGCTCGCCCTCGGCCTGGGAATGCTTGAGGCGTTCCGAGCCTGCCAGATCGACAAGGTTGAGCGTGCCCTCGCAATGTTCCCCCGTGGCCGCGTTCTCGCCTACAATCTTCAGTATAAAGACACTGTGAGATCGAGAGGATCGCTCATTGGCCCTTGTCGCAGCCACAGACCGGTTCCTTTGCGCTTCTTCCAGTATCTCTTCTACGCTCGATGCCGAATTCAGCTGAACTGTCTTGCAGTTGGTAATGTTTGTCTGCTTGCGCAACTCATCGTGCCGAATCTCCAGCCTCCTCGTCTTGCCGCCTTCCGCTAACCGATCGTTTGGCGTCAGGAGATCGTGGAGCTCCTCGTTGTATACCTCTACAAATGAGCCTTCCATAGTGTACTCCCAGGACTTCTCCTTTAGCTTCGTCATGGTATCGTATATCATATGCGTGGCTCGCGGTATCATGCCGTCTTGCGATGACATGGTGTACGTTTTGCCCGATCCAGTCTGGCCGTAGCAGAAGATGCACACATTGTAACCATCCAGAGCGCTCTGCACCAGTTGCGAAATCTCGCCAAAAATTTCATCGTTCGATATCGCCGGGGGGAAGACACGGTCAAATTCAAATGGGTAGTTCTTCCGTGACACGATGCCGAGACTGGTTCTCTCCTCTGGTCCGGCCAAAACGATTTCTGCTGATGTCTTCTCGTCCGGGAATGAGATGCCGGCTTGCTTGGTTCCATCGTCACCGGTACAAGGTCGCACGCGACACATGACTCGAATGTTGCCCTTGAGCTCCTGGTACTTGTTGAAGAGGACTCGTCGCTCGGTTTCTTCCTTGATGAGCTTGTGCCGAGCCTCTTCCGCAGCTGACAAAGCCTCCTGCAGTCTTGCTTCCATGCTAGCAAACGAATCAGATTGCGCTTTGCTGCCGGACTCGAGAAATTCTATCTGTGCGCGCAGAGAGTTGATCTTGGCCTCAAGCGTAGTGTTCGATGCGGACAACTCCGCGATATTTGTCTGTAGGCTTCCTTTGAGGTACTTTTCTCGCTTCAGTTCATCCCTCAGGCCATCGCACTCGAAACGTCCATCTCGAATTTCTCGATCTTGCCGTTGCAACTCGAGCTGCAAACCTTGCTGTTCGTTGCCGTTGCGCGCCTTCAAGTCCTGAATTTCTCGGTCTTTTTTTACTCGCTCATCTTCCAGCTCTTGTTTGTGATGTCGCGTCAGGTCGTCGAGCCGTACTTGATGCTCTTTCGCGTCCTCGTCCTTCAACCGATCCAGCTCCCTGTTCAGCTCCTCAATGACGGTCCTGTGCTGCCTCTCCAAGTCTTCAATAGTGTCTTTGTGCCGTCTCTTTAAGTCGTCCATATCCCGGCTTCTTTGCCATTGAAGCTTCTCAAGCTCGTGCCGCATGGCTCGCTCGTCATCCTTGGCCGCGTCGAGATCTTTTTGCAGCGATTCATTTCGAGCTTCCAACTTTTCGCGATTTGCTTCGAGCTCCGCAACTGTCGCGGACTTAGACTCACACGATTTGTAGCCACAGCGTTGTCGGAGTAACAAGAGACTTACCTCGGGTTTTTGTCTGCTCCATGACATCTTCTTGACCTTTCTGCACCTCTAGAGTACTGCTAAGCATTTCCTTCAACTCCATGAACTGTGCATTCACATTGTTCACTCGACCATCCACGTCCCAAGCTGTGAACCCGGCAAGATTAGAATCCTTTCTCAAGAAATTGGAAGGGGAAGAGAGTTTGGATGGAGAAAGTGGAGGCTTGAGGACTGAGATGCTCTGCTCCAGCTGTGTCATTTGCTTCTGCAGCTGCTTCCCACTAGGTGTCTTGGGGGTAATTGCCTAAATATCCCGCAAAGTCGAGAGATGTGCAGACGTGTTGCGCGTATTCCCTCCGAGCGAAATATTTTGTGAGGGCTCGTGCTCCAGGGACATGCTGGCCTTAAATTGCCGTACTGAAGTCACTCGACATCTTTTGTTGCTAGCATCATCATCGTTCAAGGTCAAACTGTTGAGCCTAGTCGAGAGAGAACTTTCTCTATGGTGCAGCAAGTTTGGAACAGATCTCATGTGGCTTAATGTAACATTCGGAGGGTTGTTACCGTTAGGGTTTGCTATCGTACCGTCACCATCCGTTGACTTATCAGAGGCTTCTTCCGCTCGGTGTCCCTGGACAGTCCTTGGCCGGGAGAGTTGACTGTTCGGTTTCGGTTGGCTATATCGCGACGGCGGTGGAATGGTTCGCTCTGTGGCTTGCCTTCCCGGACCAAAGCTCTTTGCAAAGTCGCCTCGAGGCACAACAGGCGGTTTGTTCGTTGCATAATTGTTGGGATTTTTGAGCTTTGCCAAGATGGTTAGCTCTACATATCTTTCTGGACCAGCCACGAACGTTTCGCATAGAAATCATCTACCTCCGACAGTGACTGCCCCTTGATACCCAACTTGTTCGCGGTTCCGGTTGAGATGGATGCCGATGGATGCGCAGGGTAGTCAGCAACGCGATCGTATATCGGCTTTCGTTTGGCTTCGGGTTGATGTGCTGTGCAGGACGAGTGTCAACAATCAGGCGCTCTTCCCCGCTAAGCGCGCATCGACTTCTCTAGTCTTACCAGGCTGCGGGATCTCGCGTTTCAAAGAAGGCTTCAATCCGGGAGGAGCTGGAATGGAGGATTGTATGCGCGCGTTGTGTTGCGAAACGCTCCCCTCCCTGAGGCCGGCGTGAACAGCTGGCCCGGGTAGGCGGCTCTGTTTTCCACCTCGCAAAGGCTGCGACTGGAACCAGTAGCGTCGCGTTTAGTAACGATATTTAACGCGACACTGACGAAGAATGTTAGACGGACCTGTGTATCTGAATTATCCATGACGTATGATGGTTGCCTCGGGGCGCAATGCCCGTCAAATTAGGCGCAAAAGAAGGTTGAAGAAGTAGAGTCGGTAGCGTGGGTGTCGAATAGCCAAATGCCGTTTCGAGCGTTCCGCGATGTCAACAGAATCCCAAATAAACAAAAAAACAAAGCGAATGCCCGCGTTTCACTGGCTCCCAAGAAAAATGTCTAGAGTTCGAACAGTTGAAATGGTATCGACGTTGATAACGAGATAATTAGTAGGGTCATTAAGGATGCACAAGCTCAGCTTCCACCTTGCTTGTGGTGGATCGTTTCCGTTCGTTTCGCTGCGGGTCAACCTCGTGCCGGTTACGTGCCGTTTTGGTGTGAGTTTATGTTTATCAGGGTTGCCCAGGCAACAACACACGGCTTCCGCCCCCGCAGTCACATTATGTAATCCGCTGCGCCACACAGTTGTCCCACAAGTTACAACAGGCGCGTTGTCCTTGACTCCTTCGCCATCGCGCAGAGTTAGATACCTAACTCCCCTTCTGATGTTTTGCCCGCCGAAGTCATCTCCTCGACTGAAAATACTCTATTAAAGCCATCAGATTATGGCAAGGTGATCCGGGGGTCCTTTGCCTCCCTATGTGGCGAAGCCACAGAGAGCCTCATCTGGGCGCCCGAACTACCTACTCAAGGACATGTACGACGCTCACAGAATCCCGCATCCTTCAGTTATTCTCACAGATCGGAAGGCACACTCCGGTGCTGATGACGCTGTGTCAATTGTTGCCGAATTCGCTGTCTATTGTGAAAGCCTGCGCAGTGCACCGATCACGGGCGTAGGCACTACATACCCGTCCGCTGACGAAGAAATTATAAGTTCAGAGCTTCGCTTGAAGTCCCTCTTTTCAATCATCGCCGCAAATTAGTTCAGCTTCACTAATCAGGGCATACCCTCGATCGCGTGACAAAGAATTGATAGCTTCGATAAGAGCGTCTTTACCTAGTCGAGTAGATACCTAGATTGTCGCGGTGGGCAAGACATCAGAACTTAGAAGGCTCAGCCGTAGAGTTAATAAAAGGCCAATCAAGACGTTGAAAAGCTTTTAGTTAGGTTCACAGATTTCCTTTTCTTTACTTTATGGTATTGACTAGCTACGTACATAATAAATACATAGTTGTACATGAGTCTTGTGACTCGTAAGCTCCAAGTACATATTCTCATGCCGGTCGTATCCAAATGGCCCCACCTTTCACATGTCAGCCTGTCAGGTCTCCCCTGGAACCAGAATCTCGAAGAAAGCTTCCTGGGGTCGCGACTGGCGGAAAAAAGATGACGTTTTCAGCGGAATCGCGGTCCCGTAGCAGTGGGCTGGATTGACCACATCAAAACTTAACATCATCAAACAAAACAGCAACAAGCAGCATCACGCCGAGCTTGCTCATGGGAATGCAATCTATCCGATACATACCTCATACTCCGTAGCTCCTTCTCAGCACCTGAAGTTCTCGGGGATTGATATTCGCCTGTCCGGGCCGCGCGCTTCACAAAGCTGCGAATCGCGCCATCTTCTCTTTTCCCAGCCACGCCCTGCCGCCGACCAACTGCCGCCGACGACGTAACTACTTTGTGACCTTGGGCTGCTCAGGTACCCAACAAAGACAAGGTCATCCTTGATTTATCCCCGTCTGTTCTGTCGCGGCGCCAGCACCGTTGCGGCAGCTCTGTGCAAGATGGAAAAATATAGCCAGTTTCGCGATCGAGGTGAGTGGCATCATACTTTTGATGCAGCAAAGACATTTTCGCAAAATGGCCATCTACCGAGAACCTACAAGCTAACCATCTATACCTGTTTCTTCCACGACAATACAGCCACCGGCATCTCCCCGTTCCTCCCCGTGACAACACCGCTGTCCGCCATCTCGACCGTGACACACGCCGTCATCTTCATATTCCGCCTGCCCTTATTCATTGTCTACGCCGCCAGCTACTTCGTCCTCTTCCACCACCTGCCACTGCCTGTCATTGCGCGCAAAATCGCATTATGGGGACTCATGGCGATCCCGGGCATCTGGTGGGTTGATCTCCGACTCGACGGCGTCAAGCGAGGAACCCTCGCAGACCAACCCCTCGAGCGCTTCCCCCATCCGGGCTCCGTCCTCGCCGCCAACTTGACCAGTCCCATCGACGCCGTCTACCTCGCCGCCATCTTTGATCCCATCTTCACGGTCTCATACCCGGGGCAGAGAAACGTTCAGCGCGTGAGCCTTCTGGGTGCTATTATGCACGCGCTCGGCCCCGTGCAGACGGCTCCTCCGCCTGGAGTCAAGCTTGTTCCCCTTCAGCATCTTTTGGAAGAGTACCCCAACCGGGTCATTGCTGTGTTTCCCGAATGCGGGACCAGCAATGGGAAGGCCATTCTGCCATTCAGCCCTTCGCTCGTCGAGACGCCAGCCAAGGTGCCCATCTTCCCCGTCAGTATTCGATATACACCCCCGGACGTTACCACACCCGTACCGGGCCGTTGGTTGAGTTTTCTGTGGAACCTCTTGTCGCGACCTACATCATGCATCCGTGTGCGTGTGGCAGAGAGCCAGCTGAACACAGCAGCTACACCAACAGACGGTGTGAATAGCTCGTCCAATGGAAGCGGTAGCTTAAAAAACAGACGAGAGAGTCCCTCCGTTGCCATTTCGGAGGAGCAGCGTGTTTTAGATCGCATTGGTGAAGCGCTTGCTCGGCTCGGTCGAGTGAAGCGCGTCGGCCTCACCATGAAGGACAAGATTGCGTTTGTGGCGGCTTACAATGGGAAGAAGTCATGAGGCGATGATACGCGCTGAGCGCATGCTGGCTCTCTTCTCTTCTTCTTTCTAATTGCGTTATTTTCGGTTGACTCTGAGACGGACCTGGTTGGAGTCGACATTCTCCATCTTAGATTGCGAGACGTGGTATGTGTTCGTTTGTTTGACTGGTTACTTTTGCTGGGGGCGTTGCATTGCAAGGAGCAAGTTTAAATGTATGTAGTGGAATTCTTTAGACGCTATCTGTGCTATCTTGCTAAAGGGGGTCGCGACTCTGCGCTGATGGGAACAATCTCTTATGCATCTCTCAATTTGCAGCAAATTTCTCCAAGAGAAACACTTGGTGTTCAAAAAATTGATAAAATATGGCAATAATAAAATTCTGGTCGGCCCTATGGAAAAAGTGACCGTGCCGCGCTTTTGGTGACTGGAAAAAGTAGATAAATCAACTGCTCTACCAGCTCTCCGCCTTCCACCACAAATCCATCGCCTAAGTACCTATATGGACGCATGCTCTGACATCTTTCTCATCCACAGCCTAATTTTGCAGAAAAATTGCATCATTGCTAAATCGGCCCATCCGTGACACAGCCTGAGCTAGCGTCGCTCACCAGGGCCGCATACTTCTTCAAAGTACCCTTGGTGTATCGAGGAGCCGGGACCTTCCATTCCTTTTGTCGCTTTTCCATCTCAGCCTCCGGCACATTCAGGTCAATGGCATGCTTCTCCGCATCAATGATGATCTCGTCGCCATCCTTGACCAACGCGATGGGACCGCCCACGATGGCTTCGGGAACAATGTGACCAATGATGAAGCCATGAGAACCACCAGAGTAGCGACCGTCAGTCAGAAGGGCGACATCCTTGCCCAGACCAGCTCCCATAATTGCGGAGGAGGGCTTCAGCATCTCTGGCATACCGGGACCGCCTTTAGGACCGTCGTATCGGATGATGACGACACTCTTTTCACCCTTCTTGATGTCGCCCCGTTCCAGACTGTGAATCATGTCGTCTTCTGAGTCGTACACCTTGGCCTTGCCAGTGAACTGCAGACCCTCCTTGCCGGTGATTTTGCCGACACAACCACCGGGGGCTAGGGATCCACGCATGATCTGGATATGTCCGGTCGACTTGATGGGGTTGCTGAGAGGACGAATGATTTTCTGGTCAGATGGAAAGTCGGGCACATTTTCTATGTTCTGCTTCATGGTCTTGCCAGTCACGGTGATGCCGGAACCGTCGAGAATGCCTTCCTTGAGGAGGAACTTCAGCAGACTAGGGGTACCGCCAATCTTGTGCACATCTTCCATGACATACTTGCCAGACGGTCTCAGGTCCGCTAGCAGAGGGACACGATTCGAAACGGTTTGGAAGTCATCAATCGTCAGTTTGATGCCCACGGAGTCAGCAATAGCAATCAGATGAAGAACAGCATTCGTGCTGCCGCCTAGAATCGAGACAACCGTCATGGCATTCTCAAACGCCTGGCGGGTCATGATCTCGCGGGGTCGAATGTCTTCCTTCAACAAGTTCTTGACAGCCTCGCCGATACTCTCGCACTCAGCAATTTTGGCGGGGTCTTCGGCAGGATTACTACTGCTTCCAGGAAGAGTAAGACCCATGGTCTCAAGGGCGGTAGCCATGGTGTTGGCGGTGTACATGCCTCCGCAGGCACCACTTCCGGGGCAAGCATTGCGGATAATGTCAAATCTCTGCGCTTCTGTAATCTCTCCGGTGATGAACTGTCCATAAGCCTGGAAAGCAGACACAATATCCAATTGCTCACCACCTTTCCCACAACCGGGCTTGATAGTTCCTCCATAGACCATGATACTGGGACGATTCACACGGCCAAAGGCAATGGCAACACCTGGCATGTTCTTGTCGCAACCGGGCAAGCTAATGTTGGCATCGTACCATTGCCCATTCATGACGGTTTCGATACTATCGGCAATGATCTCTCGACTTTGCAACGAGTATCGCATTCCGCTTGTGCCCATCGAGATGCCATCGCTGACGCCAATGGTATTAAATCGGTAAGGAATTAGACCGGCTTTGGCGACGGATTCTCGAACAACCTTGGACAAGTCCATGAGATGCATATTGCACGGATTGCCCTCGTACCACACCGATGATATGCCGACCTGTGCCTTGTTCATGTCGTCTTCGGAGAGGCCCGTTGCGTACAGCATTGCTTGCGAAGCACCTTGAGACTTCGGTTGGGTGATGTTTGACGAAGTCTTGTTGAGCTGATTATCTGCCTGCAAGGTTGCTGTTGTAGACAGGAAACGGCTACTAGGCCGCATGTTAGTGCATCAGCACCGTCGGTTCATTTGGCCTAGATCTGTGAACATACGTATGACTTCTGGACGATGTGAGGCTAGGCTTGGCCAGCCGAACCAGGCCAGCCGGCCTTTGTCGCAGAGCAGACAACATGTTAGCTCGCGGGAGGTGAACACTTGGCGCAAGCGAGTTGTGTGAGGTTTGACTTGATCTTGTGACTTGAAATCGGATTCGAGCTCGGATTCGAGCTCGGATGCGCTGGTGTTGAGTGTCGTTCGCGGAATGGAAGCAGATGGCAAGGAACGAGAAAGCCGGTCAGCGGTATCGGCGTCTGCGATCAAAAGATCGTTTCAATTGTGCTAGGCCCAAAGTTTCTTGTCCCTGTGACTTGAGCCGGGCTGTTGGAAGCTCTGGGGAAGCTTGCTGGCAGTGCCAGGCACTGCCAGCAAGCTGCATGTGGGTTTAAGGCGCAAACATTCGCCCAATAAGTAATTGCAGACCGCCCATTGGCCGAGGGCAGCTGCGCAGGTTCCAGACTTCAGAGTCCAGGCACTAGAATGATCCTCGACGATACGTTGTATACAACCTGGGGAATTCCGAGCTCGCCCACTACATATGATGTGTGATGCTCAATGCATTTAATGCATAGGATACCTAGGTCAAAGTATCCTGAACGGAGCAACAAATAGAGATTGTTCGCTGCAACTCAATCAATAGATATAACGATACCACATTGCGTCCACTAGGCTGCCGATATCGGCTGGCACCTGGAGATGATGAACTTCTTCTCGCGTTTCGATTTTGGCTTAGACATTCACTACACACAAGCGAACCGTCGTGAGCAGCCTACGACGTCCTTCATCCTATCATCGTCCAAAAGTAGTTTGAAAATCGCCATCATCACCCTAAATAACTCAACAAATGGAAAGGAACCATAGTTCAATATGACAGCAACCCTGTTTGGGTGTCCACACGAATATAGTGTAGGAGACCCGTTATGTAGCCTCTTTCTTCTTTTCTTCGCTTTCATGCGTTGTCTTCTTTTCCTTGCCGTCCTGTGTCCTCTTGTTCTCCTCGCCTTCCACCGTCTCGGGTCTCTTCGTCAAGATCTCATCAATTACCCCAACCTCCAGCGCCTCCCTCACGCTCATGTACTTATCCCTTTCCATCATGTCATTGACTTCTTCCAGCGAGTATCTATCTTCTCCCTTGGCCAAATTCAAGTGGTGTCGCATAATCTTGTTTGACTGTTCGCGTATTCGCTGGATCTGGTTCGCGTATATCAGGATGTCTGATGCCTGACCATGAGTCCCTCCCAAGGGCTGATGAATCATGATGGAGCTGTGCGGTAGGGCATATCGCTTTCCTGCTTCGCCTCCTGCAAGGAGGATGGCTGCCATGGAGGCTGCGCCACCCACACAGACGGTCGAGACAGGAGATTTGATATAAGCCATCGTATCGTATATTGCCATTCCTGTATTGGGTTGCGGCTTGTCAGTGGGATTTTGACAGAGAAGCCCGTTGTGAGAAGACATACCCGAAGTCACGGAGCCGCCTGGAGAGTTTATGTACATCGTGATGGGTTTGTCGGGCGTGTCGGACTCTAGCCACAGGAGCTGAGAGACTATCGAAGCAGACATGTAATCGTTGATCTCGCCATTTAAACATATGATACGTTCCTGCAGAAGTCAGACAAGTCGCTCGCACGGCCATGAAGACATAGACATTACCTGAAGCAGCTTTGAAAATATGTCCCCTGTGGCCGATTAGCACCTCCCATAAGCTCTGTATGCTCGAAGTCGCATCGAAATCGATGTCACGCACATGTTTTCCTGCCTGCGGCCTGTAATAGTCAGACGGCGCACGAAAAACTAGTGTCCATGATGCTGGCTGGCTTACCGACGTCTCCTCTATGTACGGCATCGGGATATAGTCCATCGCGGGGCTGGTTCCAGGCCTGCTGGAGAAGCCAAAAGACCGCGCATATTGATGCCGGAGGATAGGAAGCCTTCGTAACGCCGGCAAAGCGCGTGGGCGCAGCAGCATGTTGCGGGTTTGACGGTGTGATCGGCGTTGACGTTGATGCTGAACTCGCCTTGCCGAATTGTTGTCACTTGGTGGAGTCATGACAGCTCCCCACCGAAAATTTACAGTGCCCCGGTCACGACTCGCAACAAACATGGATTGCGATCGCCACGACACTGATCCGCCGACAACACAACGACGATGTTGGGTCTGTAGACCGAGTCGCGCTACCATGTGTTGCTCACACTTCAAAGTCGCATCATGATAACAAGGCTACCGTTCCTCCGCGTTGGACGCGCAGGTTTCGGCTCACAAGCTCGGCGATGCATAACCTACGACAAGTCTGCGCTCACTGACGAGGCTCTCCAGAAACAGGTCGAAGCAGCTCTTAAAGATGGCATAGATGGCGATAATATACGCTTAAATTCCGAGGCCAAGACGATCACAACAGCTGCAGGCGATCTGCCAATATCACCAATATTCGACATCGACTGGATGAAGGCGCGGCGGCGACAACGGAAAGACGAGGCGGACAAACCGATCGGGAGATTTAGAAAGAAACTGACCAACAATCCATACGGTACGCGTGCTCTCTGAATAATCTCGGTTGCTATGGAATGGCATTTTAACTCTGTACAGCCCAGGCACTAGCAACACCCATTCGTCGATGCTGCCGCACAAGCGCAATGCTACCACGATATTTCCTCCAAGACTTTGAAGTAGTCCAGCAGCCTTCGACGGATACACTATGGTGGGCACCTGGGACACTCGCATTCAAGAACCTTGCCACCAAGAGCAAAAATTCCAAGTCCCCGACGAACTTGACATGGCGACGTAGAAGCCCCGTCACTGGCTACATGCTGTCACGCAACATCATGTTTGGGTCTGGCAAAGCGGGAAACCAAAAGAAAGCACACCCTCAGAATCTTGCAGGCTTACGTACTGGTATGGCCATGAGCCCTCGTATTTCGAAGGCTGTATGGCGTGAAGACATGGGCGATGCTGTCTTGAAATTGATGCGGTGCTTGGCGACTGATGCGTTGATCGCAACATCCATTCACAGGAAACACCAGGACCTTCAAAACTTGCAGCCCTGCAAGTGGGAAGAGGTCGGAGATGTGAAGCTTCGAGGCTGCGTCCTATGGCTACGGGGAGCAGAGAAGGCAGAAGTGCCGGTCGCGACCATGAAGGTTGACGGCGTGAAATACGGTCAAACGATGGCGGTGCATGATTTGAACTGGCTTCTGGGTGTGGAAGAGGTTCAAAGACTGAAAGATAGCTCTGAAACGTTCCAGAATCATGATGTTCTAGTCTTACGGCAGGAGCAGAGCGAGTCAATAATGGCTCTGCATCTTCTTCTGTGGAAGCTGCAAGGCTATTTAGCGCGACTATAAAAAATAGCCAGGCTTGAACGGGCCGAGAATGAATGTCAAGCCGCTGATAGCTCATACATCGGTGTACCCTTCCCTCTATGCATGAATTCGTCATGCTACCCATGTGGACAGCACATGATATTGCTCTCCAAATCCCATTGACATACTGTCGTGGAACGACTAATATTCAATTTCTGCCAGAATAATTGACCATATCAATCATCAAACAGTGCCATCATCGCCCTCTGAGTCTTCTATTGCCGCCAAAATCTTGAGCCTATTGTTCTTGGTCGTGAGATGAAGCAAGCCGCTGTCCATGGCCCGCTGCATTTTCAGATAGGCACGGAATGAATGTCTCCGTCGTTCCGTCACCCGCTGATGACACGAAGTCAATGTGTTTCCCGAATGTATGTGCTCGCTTCTTTTGTCAGCAAGAACATATGGCTTCCTAAATTTCTCAACTCGAGAGTCGAGAGTGGCTACAAACATAAATAACGCAAAACTCCCTCCACGAACCATTGCCAAGCCATCATGTTTGAGCAGCCATGGCGATACTACCACGCCCTTTGAAGCCATTCAGAAAAAAGTATTAGACGGTACGCAGTAGGTATCGCGTGATTTCCGCCGTTACAGCAGGAAAATCAGCCCCATCAATCGCCAATGATGAGGGAATTCCCCCCGAGCCTCGACGCTCGTATATGGCATCAACAAACGGTTCACTAACGAAGATTGGGGTATTTCGACCAAGCTAACGAAACGTGATTTGCAACGCATCCAGGCATATGTAACTGAATAGTCATTCCCTACCACGGTCCACCAGAGAGCTTCAAGATATGCGCGCCTCATCATTCATGTTTAGGGCTTGAGTCCGCTATGGCGATGAGAGCATCGTCTGATGACGGCTAGGCATGGTATTGAAAGCCTATAAACGAGCTCTATTTCAATATCCTCCCACACTACCATCGAAATGTGTTTGAGGTACGTTAAAGGCTTAAAAGAGTCCCTGATCCCTGGACTTCATCATATATGCGATTTGAGGTTTCCTTTGATGAACTCGCTCTTCCAAGTTTCAGGCGAGACCAAATTATTTGGATGGGATCAACGTCAGAGCTATGCGACGGCCAATGCAGAAAACCCACCCCTGGCTTCTCGAGACATTTCATCAAGAGAGCTCGCAGCCTCGTTATAGTGCGTTAAGGTTTTATCGTCATTGATTATATTTTGAAGAGATTTCTCGATTGTATCACGATCAAGAGCGCATTGCACGCCGCGCGGCCGCCTCTATTTGAGTTGCGGTCTCCTGGGAGGAGTCGATGACGATGAAAGGCCTCTGATTACCGTAATGTGTCGCAGCGTGCGCCGTTCTTTTGTTTGAGTTGTATCATATAGTTATGACACAGCACAAGAGATATCATGGTGAGCCGAGCGTCTGTTCGTGACCAAAAAAGTCTCACATCCCCCATCCATTGAGGTAGACTTTTCTCCCCTTTATAAATTTAACTAATAAAGGCGTCGGCCCTGCGTTTCCATTGTAGGAAATACATTGAGGCTTCGAGATTCGAAGGTCAGTTGCACATTTTCCCATTGCCCAACGAAGATTACATACCTAATTTGCCGCTCAGCTTTTCCAAGACGACCTTCTCCTGGCCCCCGCCCCATCACTTTGGCTGTAGCCGTGTCTACGGGCGCAGCGTTCAGGATGGAAATTTACAAATCAGCCAGAACATTCAAAGGAAAAAATGGCGAGATGGAGTTTTCCCATACGCAGTTCATCATTCGTGGGCCAAATCAAGACTTCTAACACGCCATTACTGAATACCGTTTTGTCACACCTCCCACAATTGACCTAGACAATCTCAACAAAACTTCCATCGATATCGACAACGGTTGGCCGCCCTACTCAGCCCGACTTTTGCGAGTCCCTTCACCCGTACCGCAAGACTCCTACATTAAAGAAGCAAACCTGTTTGTTGCGGGCCAGTATCCAGAACTACTACCTCCTGGTGGCCTTATCTTGCACTAAATTGAGGCATATGAGCTTCTAAGACAGCATCCGCATCCCAACATTGCTCAATACAGAGGTTGTGTCGTGAGCGACGATCGGATCACGGGCCTCTGTTTCGCGAATTACACAATGACTCTACAACAAAAAATGGAAGTTAGTACGCCTTTCGATAAAAAGCCCTGACTAGGTTGACCTTGACCCCATCGAACATTGGGATGATGCAACTATAAACGGACGCGTTTTGTCTTTTTCTTGTACATACACATTTGACATCAATTGTATTCGGGCTCTAGAATGATTCCATTGTTTGGAGAACAAATCAACGTAGGTACAAGTTAAGTGTTGCATTTCGAGTCTTCGACCTCCCGGACGCCAAGTCTAGATCTGGGTCTGTCCAGCGCCGCCCCCAAATTCCAACAGAGCATCCACCCATGCATGGAAACGCGACAAATCACGTTAATGGCATAAGGCGGTATCAAAGACCGAATCTGAGTTTGTTCTGGAAATGTTGAACTGTTCAAAATGGGCGTTGAACTTGCACGGCTCTGTAATGCATGACGCCAGTTTTCTTAAGGTGTCTCCTGACTGTATCCTTGGAAAAATGAGGCGTGCATTTGTCTTCGAGCTCTCTGGTGGCAATGAAAGATTGCCTATCTATATCTTTCTGTTTGAAGACCACGGTCGAAGGTGTTGGATTAAGAGGGTAGGTGTATACACATCAATATGGGATGCGCATCATTAAGGGGTTGAGACAACTACCTTCGATTCGTTCTATATACGAATAAAGGTTTCTGGTGTGGTGT
>SRPP01000412.1:0-22659 GCA_018360055.1 Claviceps monticola
CCAAAACTGGGACGCAGGGGCGTAAAATACTCAACAACAACAACAACAACTTCGCTTTACGTCTCTTCTTTTCAAGATTCGTCGTAAATTAGTTCAGCTTTACCAACAAATAAGTACCTAGTAGGTAGGCATCTAGCAAAGTGGCTTCAAGGTTTTGTGCTTCTGGCTAGGTGCGTTTGTAGGCAGGTCGAAGGCATGGTTTGTAACGCGACGCATTTGGCCTTTTTTTTGCGGCAGAAACTTGTACATGACATCTTCTTGGATTCGAATTCTAATAACTAGTTTCATGTTCTGTTCCATATCGTCTTTGACAGAGGGAATGTATCGAGATGCGAGGTGCCGATTGTCGGAAGCTGGCCTCTTCGCGCTCGATAGGTACCTATTTGCCATGCCGGATCGGGCGAGTCGAGTCCTGCTCTGATCAAGTACATAGTTGGAATGAGAGGTGGGGACGATACGACATCCAAGTGACTCTGACTCGGGATATTGGGAGACAGAAACGCCTTGTTTTACTCGGCATACTGGTAGCCGCCCATTACGTCGACGTATTTGCTATGCCGTCATGACGTGCCCGGGCGAAGCACGATGACGCGCTCGCGTACACATGTCAAATGGGCACAACTCGTCCACGAATTCCATCTGTAGCAAGAGGCAGCGTTCACTTGATACCTACTTGCGGTGAAGTTGCAAAATCAGGTGAATTATTATGATGGCTTGACTGGCATTCCTTTCGAAACTGTACCACAGCCTGCTCATCTGCCTCATTAGCACACAGAAGAAGTGAGGATCCCGCTTCCGTCCCTTCATCATGGGCGCCCGCAACAGGCGCTCCGATGCAGTCGCAAACGCCATCTCAAGGGCACTCGACAATCAAAACAACCGACAGATGAAAACCTGGGGCAAATCCATGCGTGACTTCTTTGGCCTCTTCTCCCCCTTCCACCTGGACCTGACCCGGTGTCAATACGCCGACTTTCATGTCCTGCGCCATGACTTTTGGGATATAGAGGAGGACCAGTACACCAGTTCATTCCAGCCGATTGCCAGCCATGCTGCGGAAGGTTCTGGGCCATGCGATAGAAGCCAGGAACATGTCCCGAGCCTGGAGTCCGCCGCAGATCTCGGCTACAGCGACTCGTCCTTGCTTCACACGAGCGATGGCAAATATCTCGTCAAGCCGCTCAACCAATCCCGAGAAAGCGATTCTGTCGTAAACGAGCTTTTCGATTCCTATGCAGTCCATGTGAAGACCCATCCAAGCAGTCTTCTGGCACGGGTCACTGACGTGCTGTATGCGCCTCGCGCGACACTAGGAAGTATCCTAGGCATCCAGTCGAGGCATCACATCATCATGGAGAACCTCCTCCAGGGATTGGGAAATAATCGAGACGGGGTCACCGACGATGTAAAATGGGAAACATACGATCTGAAGCCTGACGACTCTTCCTCTCCAGAACATGATCTTGCAGATGGAGCAAGCTTGAGGTCGGACGAAGCAGTGCACGGCTTCATGGGCGATATCCTCGACCAGGTCGACGCGCCACCATTGGTAAAACAGGAGCTCATTGACATTCTGTTGGAGGATACAAAGTGTCTCGCACGGTCAAACATCGCGGGCTACTCTCTATTGTTTGCGCGGTTTCCCAAAGCCGAGGTCCGCTCCGCGGCTACCATAGAAGGGGAAGAAGACCAGATTGCGTCCACAGTGCAAGTTAGTCCATCTTGGAGATCAGGGGTGTCGTCAACGGACGGAAAATGGATCTACAGGGCCGCATTACTAGACTTTTTATGGTCGACGCACAAAACGTGCGCAAAGGAACGGACGGGCTTCATTGGTGCCTTTACTTCCCTTTTTAATAAGAGGAGAGATTCAATCCCCACGGAACCAGAGGAGTACCGGAGCGAATTCATGAACGTGGTTCGGCGGCAGCTTTCGAGACGAGATGATGGCGCTGGAGCAGGTGATTCTGCAGAAGGGAGTCAGAGGGGGGCACTGAATTAAATTTCCTACGACGAAATGACACAGCGCACAATGAGAGCGGTGCATTGAGCTAGCTCTTTGAATAGCAAATAGTTCATACATGACGTGAATCATTATCAAGATCGTCAAACCCCGACTCTCGCTTCAACTCAACCCTGGAATACCATCCCAATCTCAGCATACATATACCCCAAATCTCCGAACTATATCCTCGAACACCAGGATACACCTCGACTCCATCTTCTTCATCCGTCTTCACCTCCACCACCACTCCAAACCGATTTGACACGTTAAAGATTCCTCACATGCCGCCGTCCTCGTCCGACATCCTCATAAATTATCCTCCTCTGCGTACTCCTTGTTCTTGTCCTGTCCGGAAAGACCACTGGCGACGGAATACTAATCTCAGAGGTATACGAGTACCGTCGCGGCCGCGAACTATGCCGGGAATGATGTCTATGGCGTCTCTCCGGTTTCACATGGTACATGCTCTCCCTCTCCTGCCGTGGCTCCCCGAGGTTAAAGCACGAGCGTATGATCCATACGAGCAGCAAGATACCCGTGACGGAGCCAATGACTATGCCTACTATGGCGCCGGCGTTGAGAGTTGAGGAGTCAATGCTCGGAGCTGGTGCTGGAACCGTGACGGTGACGGTTGGTGGAGCTTGTCTTGCGAAGAGAGCTGATTTCGAGGCGATGGTATTCGTGGTGCTCGTTGGGTGTATGAGGATTGGTACAGGCCGGGAGTAGCACGGATAGGGAAGAGCGGGAGCCATGAGAGTGTTGGTGGGAGTGGCGGGCGTTGGATGTAGAAGAAGATCAAATTGGAAACGCGAAAGAGGCTGTGGACCGTGGTGGAAGGTGGAAGGTAGAAAGTCTCACCAGACTCAAGAGCTTGGGGGAAACAGTAAACTTCAAACCCAAGGGAGAAACTAGGCGGTCGGACATGACTTGATGAGTATTTGGGGCCTTTGAAAACTTATACCTAGTTTTGAGATTTCATGCAAGTAGACTGCATCAATCGTGCGTCATGGATTGTCTCTGTCGCGGACCACGATTTGATGAGGGTCCCCGCTAAGTTTGAATGGGTTGAGTCCGGTCCGGTCCGGCAGACAATCACATCAGTTTAATGCTCATAGCTAGGGTTAGCATTAGCGTCTACATTGTATTCACTCTTGAAGATACACAATGATCTGTATATATAGAACTAACCCCAGTGTGGCGTGCACTTATGCTTCTCGGTCTCAACATCGCGTAGTCTGTCTCTCCTCGAACACTGATCAGACGCAAGTTTAAGCACCTAGTACCTATGAGGTAGTGCATACATACATACACTGTAGTTTCTTCTGACTGCCAGGACATCTCCTTGTCAGTCCAGTCACTATGGCACTGACAAAGTCTGTCTTTAGTGCGGATGTGCTAGGCGGGAGAAACGATCCCCTACTCTCCACTCCGCCCTTGGACGAACAGTCTCGCTCAGGACTCCTACGGATACCTACTACTGATACACATCTTTGTAAAAGAGGCAGGCAAAAACACTAGAATGAGTACTTCGGGCACTACTCACGTGGTCAAAGGGACAGATATTGCGACTTGTATTGAGCAATTTGGGGGGCATAATGGTGGTGTATATTTGACTAAAGGGCTAGGTCACTCGACGAGTGAGACGGTGGAAAATATGTGCGTCTGGCTGGTAAGGCCGTCACGTGATGCGGCTCCCAGCACCGAGCATGGCTTACTTCTCAACAACTTGTGCGATATATGAACATTACATGGCATTTGCGGGCGAATACAGAAGGATCTTACATAAATAGCACCGTCTTTCTATAGTATAGACAAACGCCTTCTTAGGACAAAGGGAGCTAAGAAACAAGCACATAAACGGTCCAACCGACAGGAGATGATAGATCAAAACGAATCATGGTAAAAAAAATCATTTGACATACATGACCGTCAAGATGAACACTGAGCCCGAATCCCCTGTGCTCACTTCCCGGAGATATGCCCATGGCGGATGCCCCCAAATCGATGCATTCAGGCGTCTTTAAAAGTGACAGCGACCGTAAGCTTTCCCCCGGAATTGGGATGCTCTTTAGTCATGACAATCACCTTGTCAGGAATTTTGTTGCCAATCGCATTGTGGTGATTGGCAAAGGAATAGAATTTGCTGCTGAAGTTGGGACTGCCCATGAAGCGATTGAACTCGGGACTTCCGCGAGGAAAAGTCAATATCTCCTTGAAGGGCTGCTTTCTAGCATTGTAGCATTCTCGCGTGATGGCCCAAAACTCCTTGTTCTGCACGTCCATGAGGAAAACAGCCTTGAGGTTCTTGGTCTTGTCGCCGGCGACGGACTTGAAGTTCTGCATGCCCATCTCGTTGAGGGGGATCTTCTTCGCGCCCTGTCCGACGTTCAGGTCCTTGAACGCGTCCTGGTAGAGGATGACTCTGCCGCTGGGGTCATATGTTCCTCTGTTGATGAACTGTGCGTGGCTTTTGGAGGGGTATACGGCGACCTGTTTCAAGTTGCCGATATCTTTCATGCTGAAGCCAAGCTCTTGTGAATTGAATTCCTTGAGGACCTTGAGGGATGGGCCGTCGTCTAGCCTCACGTCTTGCTTCTCAAGTCGCAGTTCATCGTTCTTGTTGATGTCGAGGAAGGCACCATTCTTTGGATGATGGGCCACTTCTGCTTCAGTTGCGACAATTAAAGTGTCAGGCTCGTGGTTTTTTGCCTTGGTTTCGTACATGTGTAGCTGCTTGGTGCCTTCCTGTTCGTAGTGTTGCATGCTCTTGGGCTCCGCACCAGTACCTGTGCCCTGGCCGGGATTCTCGTTATGGGGTATCGGCTTTGCTTCTGGCTTGGGAGCAGGTGGGAGAGGGCGTGGTGGCGTGACGGGTCGAGGAGCTGGTGCTGGTCGTGGTCTCGGCATCGGAGCCGGCACAGGGCGAGGTCTGGGAACAGGGGGTGGTGGCGGCGGGATGGGGGGCTTGCCGGGCAAACGCGGAGGAAAGCTTCTGGCGAACAATTCTCGAAGAGTAGAGCCATCCAGCTCAGGAATTGCCTCATCGACTTCACGGCGCCGCGGGTCCAGAGCACCAGCAAGTCTGTGAGATGCAGAGGCAGAACCGTGCCATGGATCGATGTCTGCCGTTGGGACGATGGGTGATCCACGGATGAGTTGACCACAACTGACCAGTAACGCGGCGAGAAGCAAGCTATTCTGGGTAGGATAGAATCTCATCTTGAAGACTTGCAATGAAAGTTCTCTGACGACGATGAAGGGAATATACTGATGTTGTCAAGTATGTAAAGTGAGACAGCCACGGTGATATTGGGCAAGATGAAGTTGTTGTTGCTGCTTGTGAGTGATATTTGATGCTGCATCAAGCAGCCTTTATATATACATTCCCCATCCTGATACTTTCCAAGTCGTCATGGCGTCGAACAATGAAGGTATCTCATGTTAGCTGTTCTTTGAAAAGTCCATCAAACACCCTGCTGTGATTCTTGTTGCTATGTTTAGGTACAGCGTAAGGACAAGCCGGGGAATGAGACCAGCTCTGCAGCGGCATTCGCAGCCGTGGTGAGCCATGGTGAGCGGGTGAGACGAAGGATTGAGATGACGATGTCGACCCCTGGCGAAAAGTCCTATTTTGTGTCTGAATCATCTCTAGTTTCGGCAAGCGGGGACAGTCGCGGACTCGCGGGAGGCGCGGATAAGCGCGGATCGGCGGATAATCAGCCTATCCGAAAGAGCTGACAGGGCCGTTTCTGAATGCTGACTGTGTTTGGAATTGCCAAGAACACTGGGTGTAAGTTGTAACTTGTCGCGCTGCCGTTCAACACCAAAACGTGACCTTAACTATCGCTGGGTGCGCACGACACGCGTGAAAAGGTTCGTAAGGAGCAGTGGAGCTTGACGGGTCTCGTGCTGATCGAGGAGCGCACCTGGCAGTGGATTAGCAAATATTAGCGACAGGAGTATGTACTATTGTTTGTCTGCGACTGCCAGCCTCATATGTTCACAGTGCAATAAGTTGCTATCATATCTTCTTGGCCTCTTGAACGAGCTCCTCATGTACGCACGTGGGCCTAAGGAGATATCATCTGTTGTAAATTGTGTTGAAAAATATACGTAGAATCAAACGAAACGGTAAGCTCTTGTGCTCGCAGACGTGGCAGACCTGGAATAACCATTACCAATGTGCAATGACTATTGTTGTGTCGCGTATGCCAACGCAGCAGGCATGTTAGCTGAGTTGAGAAACGCTTCATACAGCATCCGCCAGCGCTGAGCACGCTGCACAGGAAAGGTTAGTTGTACGTTGAAGGTCAACCTGTGCGAGCCTCAGCCGAAAGACAACGTTGACTTGGAGAAAAGTCCTTGGTTCGAAAATGCAGTGACGCGAAGCTGTGCCAGTGCGCCAAAGATAGGCAAAACTGACCAATGGCAGTGAGCAGGAAGTGGGTCTCCCCGTTTGTGGGTTTTCCGTTTGTGGTTTTAAAACCAATGGGCAGCAAATGAAGTCAGGAAGACTCCACACCATACCCTCAGATACCCTCATTACCCTCACTGAGAACTGGTACATAACATGGAGCATAAAGAGGCAAACACGAAATGTGCGCCTCCGCACGATTTTCTTCAGTATCGCCTAACAAGTGTGGAACTGGCGCGGACCGGCACGGATAAGCGCGGTACGGGGTGATAGACAGCCTATCGGGAGGAGGCTGAGCTGACAGACTGTTGGGACCCGTTTTAGATTGCTGACTGTGACGTCCGGGTGTTGCCGCGCCCATCCAGCTTCACACGTGACCCCAACCATGTCGTGTTAAGGTCAATGCACTCGATGTACTCGGTACAGCAGCTGCAGGACAACAAAGTCCCGCTCGATGTCATCCTCAACGCCTCGGCACAATGCTTCCTGCTATCATCCCTCCTGCTGTCATCCAGACTATCTACCAGTCTTACATTTCAGGGGCCGAAGCACAAAGAGATGAGCGAAACGGCCGTTGAGAGCAGCTCCGCTGCGATGAGTCCTTGAATCGGTCACTTCTCAGAATTGCTCTATCGCGACATCCTGCACGTCAGCTTTTCCACGGGCCTCGGACTGTCACTTGTTCTATTCTCAAGACTTCCAGGTCGCGGATCCTTCCGAATCCCCCGAGGAAAACGAACCAAAAATAGACGCGAGTCTGTTCGTTGAATCTCTGTCTGTCTTCCAACACACTCTCCAACAGTCGCTCTAAACCGCACGTGTTCGAATCTACTTCGCTCCGTTTGGATATTTTCAACCTTGGCGAACGAGTCTGAACCGGTCACTGCTCCCTTTCGTGACGCGAAACTAACGTCCGACGGACGTGGATCGAGTTTTCAGAATGGATGTTTCCAGCTTCCCCACTGACATATGGAACCTCATTATCGAGCAGCTGGTCGTCATCGTTGGTATTAAGAATGCGGTCTTGCTACGGAGAACCAATCGAGCTTTCGACGCAGCTATCATGAAAGCGATTTGTATCGCTCAGGTTGTTGATATACACGATCCTTGCACGCCATATCTGGGCCTTGATATGGACCAAAGCTTGCGGGGAAGAATTGCTCTGGTCAAGTCACGTTCGAATCTGGCAGCTACCCAGGACTTGCTCGTCGCTATTGACAGCGTTAATCGAAAACTCGACACACTGACTCTTGAACTGGACGACATGAGTCGGGAGAAGCGGCATTTGGCGGTAGCAGAAACGATTAGCTCCTCTAATCGCACAAACTACTCAATCGGCAAAGCGTACGACACAACGTGGGACGCACAAAATACCTTATGCGGTGCCGTCACAATTGGAGACCTGCATCTTGTCAAGTCCCTGCTAGAAGAGCGACAGACGCCAATGCCTTCAGTGGAGGTGGACGGCTCTACACCGTATTTTGGCAGGCCGCTCGTCATAGCGGCAGGGCTGGGATATCTCGACATTGTGCGTTACCTATTGGAGAAGGGTGCGCGCGTGAGTCTCGTATTTCGGCGTGACAAACAAACCACAGACGAGACGGACATCGTAAATCGCGACTCAGACACCAGGTGGCAATTCTGGCTCGTTGGACTAGAGAACACTGATCCAACATCCGCGCCAAGTGCACTGCGGGCTGCAGTGCTCGGTCGACATAAGCATGTTTTGCGCGAACTACTGCTTCCCGAGTATGGGCTGGCTTCTTCCAAAGTCGAATTCCTGATATGTCTGATAGCAGCCGCAAGAGGAGATGTCGAAATCGTTCAAATGCTCCTTAACGTCATGGAAGGAGAGAGCCTGTCTGACTTTCGTGGACTAGGCCAAGAGATGCTCTGGGAAGCCATCAGACACGATCGAAAAGACGTAGTGCAAATGCTGTTCGATGCAGGCTGTGTTGACGCAAATGCGTTCCCTTACTACCCGACGAGGTCTTTGCACGGCCCTCTTCAATGGGCCGCCTTTCTGGGCAAAATTGACATGATGCGCTTTTTGCTCGACCGAGGGGCTGACATACACCTCAATGGCCTTGGCCGGACAGGTCATTCGCCCGTTGAGGGGGCTGCAAAGAGCGGCCAAGAAGAGGCCGTGGACTTGCTGCTCGAGCTCGGAGCTGACCCCTTGTTGGCTCTCAGAATCGCCGTCAAGGAGAGCCAACCCCGAATCACCAAGCTTGTTCTCGACAGGTTTCCGGATTTACTCGACCGAGATGACGGTCAAGAAGGACGATTGGCAATGTGGCATGCCGTGACACGCAAGAACCTACGGAACATCACGCTGCTAGTCGAACGCGGCGTGTCTCTAAATGATGGCTACAAAGAGTCATGGGAAATCCCCATCAATGCGGCCAAAGACGGAAAAGGCCAATGGGTTGTGGATCACTTGCTATCGCTCGGTGCGCACGACACGAGTGAAGATGTTTGTGAGGAGGACTGCAGCCTGACGACTGGTCTGGTGCAGCTCGAGGAGCGCACCTGGCAATGGGTCTGCAAATATTAGTGACAAACTTTCGCCTCGCCCCAGTTCCTCTCCCAGTTCTTGAGCGACTTTGCTCAAGAATGCATGGCTCACCTTGCGAGATAGCGTCTGATGCATATATTCAACAATGTGCGCAATCAAATGCAACGCTCAGCTCGTGTGCCTGCAGGCTCGAAGATGGTCATTGCAGCTGTGTCTCACTTCAATGCATACGCATGCTTGCTGAGCGGAACAGCGCTTCACTCGCCTTCTCGACGTCGACTACACGTGCTCAGCATCCAGACCCTTTTGTGTCGGGAATCAGCCCTATTATGATGGCAGGGCTTTTCTACGGGCTGATAAACCTACCAAATGAGCCGCTTACGCCACCAGGAGAAGCCTTCGATGGATTTTTTGGTCATGAGGCCGTCTAGGGGGTGAAAGATTTGGTGTTTCCCCATTGGTAATGAGGGCAACAACTTTTGCTCCGTGTGCTTGGGTCGTTCTAGATGGAAGATAAGGCGTGGGCATTTGAGAGCTACATCGAAGGGGGCCACCTCTACGAGCTTCACATTGATACTCGGCATGTCTAGAATTATCCTTTGTATGTATATATGCGTGAACGATATCGCAACAATAGGAATGCCTCACGAAATACTTATTTGGGCGATTGCAAATAGTTGGCATATCAGAGGATGATGCGTAGCTGTTTGCCTAGCAAGTGAGTTGGACACACTTTTTGAACAATATTGAGCATTCGCGTGGCTCGTCCGACATACACTATCAGCATGATCAATTGGTGTTTACTTGGCGTCAAGGTCATTGTCGCTTTACGCGACGGATGTCTACGCGGGCAGCATCAGGTCGGGCATAACTCGCTTAGAGAGATCATCACATCCTTGAAACCCCGCATATCTGCATGTTGTACCCTCACAGACCACAGCCATGCGCCGCCTCAATGACTTTCCAAACATTGAGCACGCCAGCCAGTCAGCTTAGTGTACATATGTAGGAAGAACTTGAAACGCGCCGGGGTTGTCAGCATGGTGGATTCATCATGTGTGTAAGCAGATCTGAGCAGCAACAGGGGATGCAACTTAGCATATTTCCCGAAATAGCCGCACTTGACGCGTGTGAGAATAGGTAATCGAGCGATGTGAAGTCCTATCTCAATCTGCCGCTCAAATTATCTATATGCCAATCCTTCCCGAAAGGAAGTTGATCCCACATTATACTCAGCTGACAAGATTACGTAGGGCTATGAGACAAAGACGTGGTTTATTTGGCTATTCTTGTCTTTTAATCAGTGTGCTCTATAGCGGAAAGCGTTGTCGCTTGAATTCGTTCGATATGGAACACCCCAGGACAACCAAGGCTGAGTGCTTACGACTCAAGATACGAAGGACGAGGCTCGATCACATATCGTATGCTTGTTTTAGGGGGTAAGACAGGCTTCACATTCAGTATAACTATAAAGCGACGATGCAAGCACTTGCAAATTAGAAAGAAGATAAAAGCTCCTCAGAACACAAGACAAAGGGGATATAAAAACCCCAGCCATCAAAAAGACATCAGAAATCACTCCTCACCATATTCAGTTTCTTTATAAATTATCTACCGTTCACTTAGTAAGTGGGAAGCACCCCATACTGCTGTCATCTTCATAATGTCCGGCGCCCTCGGCTTCATCCTCAACGCAGCAGGGCTCATCGCCCCTCTGGCGCTCCAAGCCAAATACGCAACACAAGCCGTCCAAGAAGCAACCTCCGTACAAATCATCGCCGGCAGCGGCGCAAACGACCTCGGCGGTGATGTCCCCCACGTGGCCCTCTGGGACGACGACGGCAACCGCATCGGACAGTGGCACCCCGGCAAAAAGGACAAGATCCGCCAAGGAGACGTCAAGACCATCATGGTCCCCCACAAGCAGAACCACAACAAGCAGGCCGATCCGTACTACGTGATGCTGAGCAACCTTAAGAACGACGCCATCTGCATTGCCGCCGTCACAGTCGCGAACCAGAAGGTCTCTGCGACCTTCTTCGGCGACACCGGCTACATGTGCGGGCAATCCTGGTTCCTGAGCGATAACAAGATTGGCTCGAATTACCAAAAGCCCAAATGCGTATGGCTCGACGCAGACCACACCAACAAGATTAATGCCCGGGCGCTCAGCTTTCACGTCAACGACATGGCGCCTTCCGCGGACAAGATCAGCCAGTACCAGAAACGGCCCGAGACGCTCTGCCAGAGCACACCGCGCTTCTCCTTCTGGGGCAACCTAGAACCCAATGGAATCGTGCCGTTTTTCAAGCCCAAGTTGCGCTACAAGGACGACTCGACGAACCAGGGAGAAGGCGCGGACGAGAAACCAGATCAAGTCGTGGATAAGAAGAACCAGTACGACAAGTCTGTCTATATGTACCAGGGGGAGAAGAGCAAGAGAGCCAAGCATGGTTCGCGACGCGGCGGGAAGAATACACCTCGCGGCTCGAACCATAATCCGGAGCATCTCATCATCACGGATCATGTGGAGGATGATGTGCGCCATGTCTGTGAGCATCCCAACTCGTATGGATGGGATATCGTCTCTACCGTGCATAATTTGTACTGCGACATGGAGCACAAGCAGCTGTATCATTTGTGTGATGACAAACAACACAAGGACAACTGCTTCGATATGAATGGCAAGAGCATTGTTCCCAAGGCAGGGATTGCGTCCCGGGACGAGCTTGCTATACTTGTGCCGCGGAAGAATTACACGTCTGAGGCTCACTGGGAGGGCTAGGTTAAAGGTTTTGTGGATGAGGGGTACCCGTGAATGAAAGCAGGAGCAGGAGCAGGAGCAGAAGGCGCGGGCGGGAGCTTCTGAGATTTTTTGTCGGAGATGTGCGCTGAGGAAATGGATCATCGCAATTCGAGTATCAGTTGGAACATGGAAAATAGAGAGATATTCAATATTGGTCATCATGTGGTCATCTTGGACAACATCCATTTGCTTCAGTTTCAGTTGGCGAAGAAGATAGAATTGTTTATAAAAGAACTTGCTCGTCTGCATATGAACGACTGATGTAGTATTTTGACGCAGTAGCAGCCCCTGAGAAATATGCTAGATTTATATCTAATCAACAACTCAAGCTTCCAAGCTTCCATTTATGTACATAGAACCAGGATTCTATTTGCATCACACCTGACTTTTCGCGAAAGTATATTCTACCGCAATACAGGCTCAGGTGCATGTCCGCACATATCACACAGACGAGAGCGGCGAGCCTTATAGCCAAGTGTTCGCTGTAGCCTGTGCCCCTTGTTTCGACCATGCAAACGTGATATACACGGGAAAGTCGTCCACTTGTGTGTAATTGATTCTAGACCGTTGATCCCCTATGCGACAAGAAAGGTCTCTTCTTGGGCCGTCCTCGTGTCGTGTCAATCCTGTAGCCTGTCAATTGATCAAATCCGGCTCAAAGAGCTCGTCTCATCCTGCAGAAGGCTGGGCCCGAGCGACTGGTACCCTAAAGCTTCCTTCAAGGTTCAGTTTCGGCAAAGGTAATCTGATTTTACGCATCTGATCCGATATAGTGGCGAGACTGGAGTTTTTTCCCAAATTGCAGGCTCTATACTCATACCCGTCGGTCCCGGGTCACTACATGATGGCTAAGAATCTGAAAGCACTGTTTCTCGTCTCCGGATTTCCGAAATTCAACGCCCCCCCCTTGAGCACTGGACACGAGGCGCACTTGTTTATGGCTTCGTCTTGGGAAGAGATCTTGGACTTGTATCGATCGACGATTGCATTCCTCGTACACAATGGTCCGCTCAATCAACGAACATATAATCCGTGGCCGTTTAGGCGTTCGATCGGGACCACACGAAAGGGGAGCGGCCCGAGTGCCGAAAGTTACACTTGTGATCCCGTCATGAACTGGCCTAGGTTAGCTAAGCCCCGTCCGTGCCTGGTCAGGCTTCCCGCCTAGTTTCGCCCAGAGGTGTGAGTGAGTGTCATTCCTCATGGCAATGTTTGACGTGTCTGCCTGGCCCTGGCACCGCGCCATGCATAACCATATCGCTTGGCTGTGGCGATCGGTCTTTAGGAAAGTCACGTCTCAGTATTAGCTCTCGGGCCTTGATGGCCTGTCTGTGGAGTCATATAGGGTGGTGTATGGTCATGGTGCTGGCGTTGATCGTTGAGCGGCCGCGGGAGAGACAGATGTTCTTGAGGGTCGTGGCTGTCATCGCCAAGGTTGCCGACTATTCGAGGAGAAAAGGAATCCCGCGCATCCGTGTACCCGACCGATGATGGTTGCGCATTGGGCGAAGAAGACAAGACTTGTGACCCGTGCTCAAATATGGCTGGAGGAGATGCAGAAACGGGGGATACAGCATCCATAATCGAGTCCACATATCGGCTGCGCAACCTACGTTACTTTCCAGGGGATATGCCTCAGGATTTATCAGGAGCAGCGGCAGGTGCGTCAAACACTGTGGCTGGGCAAGGATAATGGGGTCACCGGATTGCAGCAGACTTGGGTAATCGCCGGTGGGTGCTCGAACCGTGGCGAACAAGTTTCCGAACGCGTCGCTGTAAAAGACACACGGCCAAGCGTGCATTTCCCCTCTTTAAATTTTAGAAGAAGCGTATGTATCATGAGGGGAGATTCATGTCAACACTTGGGTGCATGATGACTGCTGGGCATTGGGCAAGGCACAGAGAAATGAAGTCATGGTGACGATTCAAACAATGGATCTGACACAAATGAAGTGGCCCTCGTATCACGCTTTGAGTCATGATGAATGTCCCGAGGGGGGATGCGGTTCGCTGCTTTGGATGAGGGTTCGTGTTCGTTTGGGATAGGGGCTGATGTTGGGTTGAATCGAACAATTATTTTCCATTGCTGACTTCTTCACTGGAGGGCATTCATATAGCCGACTGGCCACCGTCTACTTTCCAGCGTATATATAATATACCGTCGTCAAAGCGGGCTTCGAAATTCGTAGGAACGCGGTTCTCCAATGACGCCATACAGAAATTAGAATACATCATCATGTAATCTGGCGCGCTAACTACTTACCTGGATCTACCTGGTAACTATGGCGCCCGCTGCGGGCCGCTCGCCGGGTACATGCGGGTACATGTACATACCGGAATCCCCCCGGCCGGGCAAAAGCGGCAACGGCAACGGCAATTAAGCACACCGAGCGGCAGAGAGGGGGAACATGAACCCGGGCATGCGAAAGATGGGCCTCTGAGGTGTCGCCATGCGACAATTGTGTGTCGTGCGATTGCAACGCTGTTCTGAAATTCCATTCTTCTTCCGTATGTGTGCTAATGTATGTGTGGTTAGTGAACTCGAGATTCGAGGTGGCGAATCGTCGGGACGTGACCGTCGTGATTCTCGCCACTTACTTTGTGGACGATGCAACCATGACGTACAGGAGTGAGTGCTCCTCAGTGAGGAGGAAAATGAAGGAGGAATAGGTACAAAGATGATTGTCGAAGAAACGAGGGAAAGAAAACCGGCAGAAAATCGTGAAGTATTAAGTAATTGTTTCGGCATGCATAGTACTCGGAATGATTCTGAGTTCGTCTTGCCTTGGGCAGGCGTGCGCCTAAGGAGTGTTGATGTCGACTGGATGAAAAAAGTGATATACATGTAGGTATCAATCAAACAAGAAATAAATACACAATTTACAAAGCAAATTCAAGGTTATTACACTGTCCCAACTGCCTCGCTGTCCCGCTGTCCCGCTGTCCCGCTGTCCCGCTGTCCCGCTATCCCGCCACCTATTGTCCCCGTATGATTCATTGTTCAAAACAACCAACATCCAACGTCTCGACAGTCCACACATCTTCATCAAACCGTCCCGGTCCGTCGCCACGATCATCTCCCGCGCTGTCCAAGGATCCCCCCTTTTCTCACTCCACCGTTTAAACAACTTGAGGATCGCGATCTCCACGGCTACCAACCGCGGCGTCGCCCGTAGCCCTCGCCGAGCGATTCTTGGATACCGGATGATCATTCATATCCTCCCGAGTACGGCTCGTTAGCTCCTCCACAAAGACATTGACCATGAGACAGAAGCTAGTGAAAGTATCTTGTCAGTACAAGAGAGTCCCTTGTCTACCAGCATGCAGGACCCTGAGAATCCACGCTTGCAGGCATGCATTCATTTGTGTAGTTGGGAATCAAGCTTACAAGGCCAAAAAACTAAACGCCATGACAGCCCTCTTTCGTCCGCAGTGTCCTTCGATAGGACCGCCCTTACTGCAGCGATCACCCGCCCAGTCCTGAGCCGAGAATATAAAGGCCGCGAACCATAGGAACGAGAAGATCAGGTCAGCGGGCCATAAGTGGCCTCTGTAGTGGCCGACGAGAGGCAGAATTATAACTACAGTCCAAGCCAAGGAAGTAATGACAGCCTAGACATGGGTCGCGGTCAGTTCAACCGCTCTCTGGACGGTAGCAAGCTTGTTTACTTGCTGGAAGGCACAACGCACAATGATTTCCTCATAAAGGATTTTCGTTCGGTGATCGGACCAGGAGCTCTGGTTGTGCATTTTGATCATCCAGGAAATGACTCCGGTGACGATGATGGCCGAAATCCACACCACAATGTGGTTGACCATCGCCCAGATTCGCATCGGCGCTTTGAACATCTTGCGATAGTTGCTATGAGACTACGGTTGTAGGATAGCAGCTTCTTGTAAGAGTCTCGTTCGGAACACGGTATATGGAATACGTGTAGAAGTAATAGGTATGACAAGACAAGACCATTATGTTTTCTCAGTGACGCAAGGTCCGTCTTTTATACATCGAGTCCTCTCGCTTAAAATAGCTACGCTTGCATCGCCATGCTGACGTAGGAGGTTGAGTCAACTACCTACAATCACATGACACACGTCCTCGCCGAAGAGCATGGAAGCCAACAAACAAGATGGATGTTGCAATGAAACAAAAACGGCGGGTGATATCACGCACACGCACAGTTTCAACCAATAGAAAAGGGCGAGATGTCGGAAGTCATCGTCATTGGCAACCTCGTGATCTCCAACGGCTTGGAGAGTAGGGCTGGCAAAATTCAGGCAAGGATGATGTGGACCGGCGCCTTCTGTTGTGTTGTTATGATGCTTTTGACCCGAGGGCAAACTTGTTCGGTGAGCCGACTGTCAGGCAAGGTCCTGACTACTGGGGGCTGCAAAGCTCATGACAAATGCAGTTGCCATGGCTATTGTTGCACAACGCGCAAATAAGCCTGCCATACATACGTCTAAAACTAGTCGGCAGCAAACATGACCTGGTGCAAAATGTCGCGCCTACCATCTGTCGCGTCGATCACCACCTCATTATCTGCTGCGTCCGGAGCACGACTCTTTCGTTGGCGTCTTGAAGATAAATCCGGCGCACCCGTTCGGTCGCGATGCTGAGGTCCTTACAGAGGCTGCATCAGCGACGCAGGGACTTGATACACTGTTTGCAATGAGCTTCGGCATCATGAGTCAATGACCTTGCAATGTGCACGGATGATGATTATGGCAAGTGAAGAGACGGAAGAGGAAGTGATCAAGGTAATGTAAGCTTTGGGAGAAGGAGACACAGCTGGAGGGAAGATTCTTGATCGTATGCAGCGTAACGAAATCGAAAGTTTGGACAACGAGATTCGCAGGAAATCACATGCCAATTTCCACAACGACCCTTACTCTGAGTTTTTCTCTTCGTCACTGTTTCCTTTTCGGGACATCTGGTCTTTGTGAGTGGGCAAACCCACTGGGGTGTTTCCGCTACCTCTAGTCATGCCAAGTGGTCCGAGGACCGGCGCACAAAAACAGGGACTAACGCGTGGCTGGCCATCGACTATGAAAGCGCAAGAGACGAGGGAGGATTTACCAACGTTGTGACGGTGGTGTGTTTTTCCGAAGTGAGGATCCCGGCGAAGTCCGTCGTCCTGAACAATCAGCCATTCTGCACAGAAATCGGAGGCGATGGAAGGTGTGATGTGAGGAGTCGTTGCCTCTCCAACGCTCCATGCATCTGCAGCATTCCGTTAGTTGACGGTAACCGCAGACTTGATGCAGCTTTCCAGACAAAGTCAGAATCAGTCTCAAGGCTGCGCCCGCTCCTGGGGATCGGGACAAGCAACTCCGTACATCATACATGTGCGTCACCTGCACCTGCACCTGCACCTGCACCTGCACCTGCACCTGCACCTGCACACTGCCAACTGCCAACTGTCTGCAGAAATGTAGGTACCGAGTGATGGACATCAGACATTGGTCATTGAGTCGTCTACGATCCCAAATGGTATGTACAACCATGTATGTAAGTCCAGACGAGGAAGCAACAACCCCTGGCCGCAGCTGCCTTTCATCAGGACTTGCCACTTGGATTTGATCGCCCGAGCGCACGTCCGATCCTCGTCGCCATTTAAAGTCGTCTCAGGATGCACGCCTTACGCACCCCATGCCCTAGAAGCGGGACCCTGCTTCCTTCTACCCACGTGTTAACCAGAACTGTTTTTTTTTTGGGAAGTCGGCGCGTCAGGTTGCCATCACGCAACTCACTCAGCTCGGCATGCGATAGGGCATCACAGCATTGCATCCTCTGCTCGGTGGCACCTTTTACCCGCCGGCCCATTTAGCTCTTCTTCTTTTATTTTTTGCAAGTCAATACATGCTATCGCGTATATTTGCCTGAGCGCTGGTTTGTGAAGATGTGGATATCCATGTGTACAGATAAAGAGAGTATATATAGAAGGAGACGACGAGACCCTTGTCCTCGCTCCTTGTCCATCGATATTACTTGCTTGTTCTGTTGTTTAGCGACTCTGCCTACTCAGACGCATTGCACAGACTCTGCCCTTGCTCTGCCCTGTTGGACATCTCCCTCTTGAACCGAACCGAAACTCCCACATACATGATGGCACAAACGACAATCTTGCGGATGGGCATTGTTGTGCTCAGGGTCCTGCAGTTTGCCTCGGCAGCAATCGTGACAGGCATCATGGCCTACTTCATTTCGCAGTCTGATACGACCACCTGGAATCTCGGCCGTTTCATCTACAGCCAACTCATTGCGGGCATCTCCCTACTGGCCATCTTCTCAACTATATTGCCATCTGTGGACGCTTTTATACAGATACCCATTGATATCGCCCTGAGCCTATTGTGGTGGGGCGCATTTGGATTGCTGTTCAATGTATGTCTTTCCCGTTCCTCCTCAGTCAACATCTGCCAACCTGTCGCCGTGGCAATTTGTCTAACGCTTTGGTACAACAGTTTACACAATACCCTTGCGGATGGGTCTTTGAATGGATGAATATTGCGCCGCCGTATGAGCCGCATTGCGCCAAGTTTGACGCGAGTACGGCTTTCTCACTTGCCGCCGCCATATTGTTCATGGTCTGCGGTATCGCAAACGTCCTCATCGAACGAAGGGGAGGTGACACAAGGGATGTAATTGAGCCGCACAGCAAGCCTCAGCATCGATCTCAGATGCACCAAACAACCAGAGAGCCAACTTGGGTCTAGGGAGAGAGCGATGTGACATGGGTGTGGTAAATGCGACTTTTTTCGATTTCTTTTCTTCATTCTCTATACGAAGGACATTTGAATGCGATTTAGAAGATACCAGGCGACAACATAGACATGACTTGCGACTTTCCCATTATGTTCATAGATTTCTCCACTTCATAGCGTATTTAATTTTACAGCGCCATTCTTGGTCATTCACAGTCAGATGCAAATTCGCTCTGACGGGAGCATAGGTACGCATCAAGTCTCGGTTTGGTGCCTACCACGTACCACTTGGTATTGTCATTTCTTTCCAGCTTCAACCTCAAGTCCGAATCCAGAACGATATCATCTCATGTTTTCATCGCTCCGGTCGGTCGGCAGACTGCCAGACAGACACACTTTGGACCCCAGCCACACCAAAAGTTTGATAAAAGTCCGTCAAGTCTTGGCCTCGGCAATCGACTTCGCCTCTCGCGCGATCCCGTCC
This sequence comes from Claviceps monticola, assembly GCA_018360055.1. Taxonomy (NCBI): domain Eukaryota; kingdom Fungi; phylum Ascomycota; class Sordariomycetes; order Hypocreales; family Clavicipitaceae; genus Claviceps; species Claviceps monticola. The sequence continues at coordinate 18,933 of SRPP01000412.1, forward strand.
GCAGAGGAGCCTCGCTTCGGCAAATCGTGACAGGAGTTGAGCAACATCCCTGGCACACTGGTGTTACTGACTTCTTCGATCGAGAAAGACACTCAACAAATCTTGCTGGCATGTGAATATCGCCAGGGCACCATGTCATTTTGGGACGGGAACAGTGGATCATCACTAGGCAGCTCTGGATCTCGTCCCGACGGAGGCGGAGGAACCTCGTGGTCTGCACGTTCCGTAGCGGCGAACCGGCGAAAGCTGTTTACATAATTATGTACGACTCACGACTCACGACTCACGACTCACGACTCACGACTCACGAGTCTACCGCTTTACAAGCCTGTCGCTATCAGATTCAGCACAATGCCAACTTTTCATGGCGCCATTGTGAAGGAGAATAATGGAGAATAACACGCCTGCGCGAAGGCTATCAATATCATGGGGGCATCGACGCCGCATCGCTCTGCGGCCATCTACTCTTGTAGGATCCTGTTTATTGCAAGTTGCAACAGCACGTCGTGACATCGGTCGACCTCGGTGCCACCGGCGTGGCAAAAACTTTGAAAGGCCGCCTGTCTTGTTCACGAACTTGTACAAGCTTGCGACCTTGCGACCTCGTACAAGCTTACTTTATCACAACATGGCTTCGCGATAGTCGTGCGACAGAAACGAATAAAAGGCCGCCTGGGGTGCGTATGACGAAGCCGGGCTTCCAAGGCGCACTGAAAGTGAAAAGTCGGTGCTTCGTGACCGAATAACCAGAAAAACGCACCCGCCACGAGCGCTAAATATATAGTTGGGGTCCCGTACACTAAAAAGGAGTCATCATTGTACGGCGACAAGACTAAAGTTCGCCGATCTCGTTTCCAACGGTGGTTGCCTTACCGCGTGTCCTGCGCTCGGCATATCGGAGCTAAGAACCCTGTCCTACGACAGTCAAAATCGGGACGAACGCGCAGCTTCTATCTTTCAAAAATTCAGTGCGACAGCGAGATCTCTGCAAGCGTTCGTTCTGGCCGAGCAAATGATGAGCGCCAATGAAGAGTTTTGTTGACTCACACGGCCACAGCCTCTTACAAGTTGCAACGGGGTGGCTCTCGTGACGTAGTGAATGGCACTGTCGGCACGTGACTCAACAAATCTGCTCACGCAATCGCCTCTCTCCACACTCCTCGGTGACTTCTGCAGCGCAACGACCACAACCTGCATGCTTCTTCCCCACGACATTGGCTGGACTCATGACAATCTGTTGATACATGCATACCCCCCACCATTTTCGATCGCCTATGTAGACTTAGCCCGCATCGATGTTTCAAGACTGCAGCCAATTCTGAAACTCATCGACTTCCGTGGCTCGCCCCAGCCCATCATCGTCATCATTCCGAGGCCGGCCTTTCTGCGATCACAAGCCAGATCTCTGGCTGCTGCTGGCGCCGAGCCTGTTGTGCAAGTCGCGCATCGCTCACTTCAGTCGCTTACCGTAGCCGTCGCTCGTCCTGCATTGAAATCGCCGAATTCGTCCATTAGGACCCTGCGCAGCGCTCTATCATACGGCTCAACGAGATTCTACCACATCGACCCGACTACAGTCAAAATGTCCTACAACCGCACCTACGTTCAGGCACACACTCCTGCTGGCTACGAATTCCCTTCGCACCGTGCGTATACATTAATTCCGGAGGCGGTTTGCTATGTTGTCTATCGGCGTCATCCGATGAGAGACTAACGTTATTGGCAGGGTTAAGCACATGTCCGAAAGATCGGGAACCACTCGTACTCCTAGCATGCGGATCATGTACAGCATCCCGGCCTTCTTACTTTGGTGTACCCAGCTAACCGGTCTCAGTCTCTCCGATTACATTCTGTACGCTCATTCCGTCTCGTGAACACAGCTGCTTAGTTCCATCATACATACCACGATCAATTGCTCTCAGTGACAGACTGGATTATTGGCATTGAGAAATGGGGGATGTCGGTATGCGCCGAACGTTGCCGGCATCTTCTGGCTATAGCGCTACGACACACTCTCTTGAGAGGGGATAGTGTTGCCGCCCGGCTGCCTATCAATTGCTCAACTCCCAAACTACCACCCTCAACCTCGCCCTTGTTTGTCTTAAATTGATCATACTGTAGCAAAATAATGCTAACGTTGGACAGTGCATCTGAGGATGTTCAGCAGTGCGTCATACCGAGCCCTCAAGAAAGATTTTGATTTTAGAACTACCTTCCGACTACCAAAAAGTGCTGACATGTTACTGCAGTGGCTCGAGATTACGCCGCATCAGTTGGTACGTTCTTGAATACGTATACACAAAATAGGCTTAGGCATTACTAACTTCTAGCAGGATTTCACGTTGTAGGCGGATTTCTCAGTCCTGGTATGCTGCATCTCCCAAGACTTCATAGATCCATGTACTGACGCCCCAAAGTATCCGACAATTACAAGGTAAGCCCCAAGTTGCAGAGCTAAAAGATACTGTACAAGACAAGCGTCAAGAATAAGGATGCTCTGATCAAATTATCCAATCGAGCTCTATCAGGGTAGTAGCCATGCTCACCGTGGCTTAGAAGAAAGGATTAGCCCCCGCACACCATCGTGTCGAAATGTGCCAACTTGCCGCCGAGAAGACGTCCAACTGGTTGACAGTTGACCCCTGGGAGGCAAACAGTCCGACTTATATACCCACAGCCCGCGTATTAGACCACGTCGACTACGAGATCAACGAGGTGATGGGCGGCATAGAATGTGCCGACGGCACTCGGAAACGTTCAAGGATTGTCCTCCTGGCAGGGCTCGACTTGATCCAGACCATGTCTACACCTGGTGTCTGGGACGAGCGCGATCTGAATCACATTCTCAATAATTATGGCGTGTTTGCTGTAGAGCGCACAGGGACCGAAACTGGCTCAGCTCTAGCAAACCTCAAGCAATGGGAGCATAACATACATATCATTCGCCAGGTACGTATCTCGGGAATTGTACGCGGCGCACGCACTTTTTTACAGTCACTCACACGGATGCAGGTCATTACGAATGATATTAGCAGTACCAAAATCCGCTTACTTCTAAAGCGGAATATGACGATCGATTACTTGTTCGTTTCACCCCAACACAACTTTTCGAATATCCCTAACATTTGTAGAATCCCCGACGACGTTATCAATTACATTTACGAGCACAATCTGTATCGCGATGGCGATATATTTAATGGCGCAAAGGACACGGATATAGGCAGCAGTAATAATGCTTTGGACGGCGCTAGCACTAGCTGAATAGACAAGCGATTTGAACGAATGCTTTGTTTCATTGAGTCAATAGCTTCACGCAATGAGTGCGCCTCGTGGTCAGCCTCGTGACTTCTCATCCTCAAATGTCCCGTCAGTCCTGAGGAATTGGAGTCCGCCTTTGTATTTGTTTGTAAGTCCCGCTCAGCGAAGGTATTCAGGCAGTTGTTGGCCATGCAGCAGTGAGATCTGCGCGTGCAACCTAGGACAGGTTTCATGATATCTTGAACTGATATGACTGCCTCGATTTGCTCTACACAGGTTGCATTCATTATTCATTCTCACATGATTGGCTTGGGTCAAAGAATCGGAGCCGCGGCCGATCCATTGCATTCCACTCTCCATTCTGCCCAACTCTCCCCTCTACACAATTTTCTCGACAAGAGCGCACGGACCAAATCCGCCCGCTTTTGCTATGATTTGGCTGTAAAACCTACTGTAACCCTAACAGTAG